>JAQMYK010000011.1:21829386-21839451 GCA_030014345.1 Clarias buthupogon | reverse complement strand
ATATTTGGTTTAAACATCCATATCCAAAGTCAAATGGAATTAAGTATGCTCTATTTTACTGGAAGAATTAATTGAAGCCTTAGCCTAAGATTCATCAATAAATATAACCTCTTCTGATGTTTTTTTTGTTGTTGTTCAAAAGCAATGGTAGCTCAGGGGTTAAGGCACAGTGTTTATAATCAGAAGGTCATTATTTCAAGCCCCAGCCTCCCCAAGCTGCCACTGTTGGGCCCTCGAGCAAGGCCCTTAACCCTGCTTTATCATGGCTGATGCTGCGCTTCCTAACAAGAAGAAAGATGTTTCACTGTGCTGTGGGTTATTGTGACACACTTCTTCTACTCCTGAAATACTGCTTGACCTGAACATTATCACTGGAAACATCCCTCTGTAGTAGGTTGTTGAACTTCAATCTCCTGAAAGAATCTCCTCCTCCAGTGGAACATGCACTGACATCGACAATCACATTCGGGCAGCTCATGGTTCAAATGGAAAATTGCCTTAGGGGTCTTCAGAAGATAAAGATTATGGTCTATTGTGTCATGCTGCACTCTACATTCTTGTATGCATCTGAGACCTGGACTCAAGAAGCTTCATCGTTTTCATCACTCAAAACTGAGGCCTAACAACGAGGTTCTCTCTCCAGCTGGCCTAGTGACCATCCAGGCAGCCAAAGCATTGCAGAGGGCTTGGAGTCTATCCAAGGAGACTTGGTGCATGAAGCGGGGTTCAATCCATCACAGGACACACATACAGTACACATACAACAGGCAATTTGGGAATGCCATTTAGCCTAATCTGCATGTCTTTGGACTGGGGGAGGAAACCCACCAAGCACAGGGAGAACATGCAAACTCAATGCATACAGAGGCGGGAATCTAACACGGACCCTGAAGGTGCAAGGCGACAGTGCTAACCACTAAGCCACTGTGCCTCGGCTGGACACATTAGAAGAATTAATGCTAGGTGACCCAGCCGAGTGGTACTGTACAATGAACTGAAGTCAGAAAATGAAGTCAGTCAAGGACCTGAATGTCCAGGTTGTCACATCTATGGAGTTTTTACTTCCCTGATTTTGAATGAGGAATCATCATTTTTACGCATGAAATGGCCACTGCATTGTACATTGTACTCCAAGTTGAAGGTGTTCAAATGGAATCTTACTGTGTATGTTTTTTTGGTTTTTGTTCTGTTTTGCGGGCCAGAATGACATGATGGTCTTATCTTTTGTTCTTACACAAAGCACATCCCAGGCACCTCTGTCCCATGAAGACTGGAGGTTGACTCTTTGTTTTGACTCTTGTCAGCCCCTGTGAAGATCTTCAAAAGCAGTAATGTAGTTAAAAGCACCATGGAGAAGCAGCAGCACCAACAACCACCAATGATGGTGACTTCTTTTACTAGAAACCTGTCAGATATTCCTACTGCTCCACAAAGGTTTATAAATATGTGGTGCTGAAGGTTTGACAAACCCATAATGAACAGGGAATATGACAGGGAAAGGACCAGCACACAGGTCACAACTGTCGATTCTGTTAAAAAGAAAAAATAAAGCTGGGCCCAAAGAACCCTCACATTCACACAGGTTTTCCAAAGTTCTTTTACTGTCCAATGAACTTTTTAAATTTTTTTTTTTTTTTTTTACAAAGATCCGGTCATGGAGAAGTAGATTTTAAGGAGTTTGCTTGGTGTACGATAATACAGAGACTGAAGAATGAGAGGGGGGTAGCAATATTTTCTTGTTTTTTATCATAATATTAATATGATTTATCTATTTTCTTTTTAATATTTCATAAGATTCCTAACTGACATAGCTCTGTGTCAAAATAAAAAATAGGAACATTTGAAACCATTAATCATTCAATAATCATTATGTGTAAACATAGGCATCTTTCTGTTTAGCTCTCTTCCGCCCTCTGGTGGCCAGCTCATGCCAAACATTCATGTTGAACGTTGTTCAAAGTAGTTTCCCCTCTATTAAAGGTGAAGACCATCATCTAAAAACAAGTAATTAAAATCTATTTTTTATTGAAACGTTGTTATTGTTTAATATTATGACCTTCTATAGCAAATCCCGTGTGTATACACGTATATGCTGTACATGGTTATGTTCATAGTTAACTTTTAAACTATAATTTGGCAGGGTTTGTTCTTTCAAATGATCTTGTCACTGAATATCACAGTAAATGAAGAAAAAATAATAAAATGACATTCTTTTTTCCATGATCTTTAGGAATTTAAAAAAATATGTTAATGTTTAATGTTGAAAAATATGGGTGGTGAGTTGAATTAGGAATTAGATGCGTTTCACCAAACGCATAATAATTTAAAGGCATATTTGTTCGTTTTTTAATCATTTATGATTATTCTTTTGAATCATAGTCATCAAAATGTTCACTTCGAGGCATATAGTTACTCAGCCTCTCTGAGTTCTCGCGATATTTCGCGAGAGGTTAGAGTGCACTGTTGCTCCATGTGCGCGTGTGTTCATGGAAGCGCGAGAGGAAGGGACCCCGGAACATATTTTTAAAAGCTAAATAAATATTTAATAGAGTAAGAAGCCTTAAGAATGAGCTTCTCAAGTATATTTAATTATTAGAGTAAAACGTGAAATGCTGAAATTCTGCCAGCTCGTCAGTGTTTTAGGCAGTCAGCGTTTGAAGTCAGCTGTTAAACCCAAAGGTGAGATTTTAATATCGTATTCAACATCTAAATAACCCCAATGACTCAGCATTCCGACGGGTTTACTTCCTCTCTGTGTGTTTACACAGGTTGGTGCAGGATTGAAAGGTTTTGTGGACTTTGTATACAGGCCAGAAAGATGTCTGAGGAAGAGAATCAGAATCACAGCAACATGACCAAGCTGAAACGAGCTGGAGAAGACACTGAGATGGGAGAGAGAGAGGCGAAAAAGCTGAAAACTGACGAGGAGGACAAGACTGATGAGGAGAAAAGATTCCCGAAAAGAAAAGTTGTCCTCCTTATGGCATATTCAGGAAAAGGATACTATGGAATGCAGGCAAGTGCAACATGCAGATCTCTTTAAGGGGAAAGTAGCTAATCCGAAGCAGAAAACCTCTGATGACGTCATTCGTTCATTTGCCAAGTCGTTGCATTGCTATAATCATTTGAACTTGGAATGCAAAGAAGGGGACTGAGAAGTCAGAACCTATGTTGAAGTATTCCGAGCGTGAACATGTAGAGATGGGTCGCCTTGCACCCCAAGGGTCGGGGTTTCTATTACCACCTAAGGTCTGTGTGTGTGTAGTTTGAATGTTTCCACTCCTCCAGGATCCAGGTTTGATTCCCACCTCGGGTTTGTTTACCCTTGGTGGGTTTCCTTTGGGTGCTCCGAATGTCTCCCACAGTCCGAAGACATGCAGATTAGACATCCCAAATGCCTGTAGTGTGTGAATGATCATGTCATCACATGTGTGTGTGTGTGTGCCCTGCGATGGATTGGCACCCAATCCAGGGTGTACCCCACCTCATTCCCCAAGTCTCCTGGGATAGGCTACAGGCACCCTCGCCACCTTGTATACCGGATAAAGTGTTATAGACAATAAGTTTTTTTACTTTCATTGCTGTCGCCAAGCCATTGCACCAAATATCCTTATGTTTGCGACACATTACCATACAATCATACTTGGTTCACAGCTTGGTGTCCTAGTGGTCCAAGAGGCACTGGAGTAGAGAAAATAAGCTCACTCTTATTTCAGTTCAAGGCGAGCCAAAGTTCAAACAGCAATTAGAGAATACAATTTGTAAAAAGCATACTCGTAGCATCTGTTTGTGTGTTTTGTGATTCGGGACATATTTAATATTTGGGCGAGAGTTACATATACACACACACTTTGAGAATAATACAGTGAGTACTAGTGTCTTTTTTTTCTCAAAAATGTAGTGAATCATTTACAAATGCATCTGGGGGATAAACATGATTTTTTCAGAGGAAGTCGGATCCGGATGAACATAAAATCCTAGTGAAGCACTGGTGAAGTAGGAATTTACCACAGGACTTCATGTAAATTAAGTCCCATCTGGAGAGGGGTGGCTTTTCCTCAGGAACCAAGACAGAATGGAAACCGTTATTGATGGAGTAAATCAAAATCCAAAATTAATGAAATCTGTTTCTATTTTTAATAAATAATGGTAATAAACGGGTAGAATAAGTCACCAAATTAAAATTTTATTTGTCACATACACAGTCATACAGAGTACGATATGCAGTGAAATGCTTACACGACTGCTAGTGACCTTAAAAAATAATAAAAGCTTATATATAAGAAAATAAATGTGAATAGAAGAAATACGATAAAAATAAAATTAACTAGTAAAATACACTGTAATAAAAGAAATGTTAGAAAATAAGATTAACTAGTGAAATGTACTGTACAAAGTAAAATATACTTTACAAATAAGAACAGAATATCAATATGAGAACAAAATATCAATATAACAAATATAGAAATATAGAAAAGAAAATTTACATTTAAACCTTTAAACGTTTCTTTAAAAACTGTGCTTGAAGTCTTCTCCCTCTAGTTCTGTATTTTAAAAATTGTATTGCAGGGATTATTGACATAATTAACAGGGCCATCTCATGTCATTAGTAAGTGGTCAATATTTTATGTGGACCAAAAGGAATCCTTGGCCTGTTATATGAAAGTGTTGATGGTGCAATAAAAAGATATCACACAATGTGGTTTTATTTTACCAAACCACGATAGGAAAAAATGTACAACCCCCTAAAAAGAACCACATTCTTGGAACAGTGTCGGTTTGGCCAAAAGTGCACTTACAAGTACATGACAAGTAAAACAGCAGGGCACTGTGATAAACCAGGAGTTAAAGTGCTGGTTTCATAATAGAGGCCCGGGGAAAAACAGGCAGTAGAAGGTAAAATCCTACAGTCAGACATGGGGTAGGGGCTGCAGCAGGCTTTAATTGCAAGCATTCCTGGAATTGAAGCATTCCACTGACGTTAGTCTTTTCCTTCCCCACTCCCTCTCTCTCCCTCAATCTCTCCCTCTCTTACCACCTATAGGTCTATTTTACTGGTGTCATACTCTCCAATAGTTTGCGTAATCTGTGGAATCCTGATCCCTTATTGCCATAAAAAGTAATGAAGGCCTTGTTCTTCGCTGAACAGCTGCGTAGCTGATGTTGGGGTTTTTGCATGCTATTTAGCTGTGGCCTAGAAAAGTGTATGTCTTGTTGGGTTGTGGGTTATGAAATGATCCGTGTTCATTTGGCAGGTTCTTAAGCTATTCTCAAATGTTAGTTCAAAATTCTCTCTTTAAGAGATGTAGCACAAAAATAGCACAATGCGTGGAAGTTTAATTATTGTAGATGGTCACTTGACTGGTTGTGGAGAAAGGAAGGAAGAAAAATAGAAAGAAAGAACAAGAAAGAAAGGAAAGCAAGGACAGGAAAAAGGAAGTTAGCCAGCAAATAAGGAAGATAGTGTTGCAAAGTTAAGAATCATTGCATTCTTGGAATTATGTATCGAAAAGTGTTTGGAGTGTAACAACCATCACTGTGATTTATGTTTTAAAAATGTTTTACAACTTTTATATAATGCATACAATCACTGTGACATCAGAACTGATGCATGACATTGATTTATAAAAATAAAAATAAAAATTTTAAAAAAGGTGTTATAGTATAAGCCTTTATAAGTCTTTGTTGCTGCTTTACATTAAAGTACCAGCAGCAGGAATCTGATCCTGTTCCCTGATTGGACTTTTCAAAAGCCACAGATTCTGGGCAGCCAATACTTTGCCACGACACCAGTCCTGCCCTGACTATAGGGTATCTAAATCTCTTACAGAGAGTCAGGGAGAGCAGTAGTGAGAGGCATGGTGAGAGCCATAGGGAAGGAAAAGAGAGCAGATGTCTGGGAATATCATGGTAAAAAAGAAAAAGAAGCTAAGCTCCTTTTCAGTGCCACCCAGGCAGAAACAAAGGAGCAGAGAGTGCAACAGATGGGCCGTGCGTTTTATACAGCATGCTGAGCATCGCACTGCACTCTCAGTGTTTTCCCAAACTTCAACAAAGAGGTGTGTTCGAGGCCACTTACCGGCTGCGAGGGGAGGTGAATGGGAGAAAAGTTACATTTAAGAAGAACTGTACAGTTAAGAAACACACATACTGTACAAACTCACAAACACAAACCCAGCTGTTAGAAAAGTGCCATATTAGGGTATGAGGCAGCATGTTCTTTCTTCTACTTTAGGAATTCAGTTCTTATCATCTTCTCACTGATAACATGAACTGCTTAGAATCAAAAATGGACCTGACTCCAACAAGAGATCTGTATGAGTGTTTGAGGAACGTTTTCAGAGACACGTCAACCCCATGACTCTAACTAGTTCTCAAATGATAAATGACACCTGCCTCAAATCTGCAGGTCTGCAGGAGTCCTGCTGTATTAGTTCAGCTGCATGAGACTTTGTATTGAGGTCACTACAGCTAAAGAGGAAGCTTCCTTCAGACACAGGACCTCTTAGTATCTCATCAAAACCGTCCATTGTTTTAGACTTCCTCATCATTGTCCTGAACTATATACAGGTTTCAGGAGTTTGGATTTAAGCAAAATAATCCAAAATTATAACTAGTAAATCTGTAACACATGATTTAAACATACTGTATACAGGACCAGACCCATAACTATACCGTTTACACTGGGGTGAACCTAGTGACTTTATTGGGGTTGCAATCAAATGACCTGTTTGCATCAACAGAAAATGATCAAATGTGACTACAGATATCTCTGTATGGATCAGAAAAGGATTTCCATTGAACATTAAATGCAAATAGCTAAGCAAGATCCATCCATCCATTTTCTGTACCATTTATTCAGTGTAGGATCATATGCCTAAGACAGGGAACTCAAGTCACAAAGCAAAGAACACCCTGGACTAGATGCCAACCTACGGTACTGAAAAACATATATATATATATAATATACCATGGCCGATTTGTAAACGTTAATCAGCGTACAACGCATTTTATTTTGGACTGTGAAAGGAACCCAGTAGTACTTTGAGCAACAATCAAAGCAGGATTGTTTATTAGCAGGAGCTAATAAAAACTGGTGAAATTCAATCTCATGTGTGCAAATAATGAGTATGGTTATTGGTTCAATGGAATACTTCGCTCCTGCATTAGCTATCCGCATTAGCCACAATGCTTCTGTCTTTTAGCTACATTCATTTGACTGACAATCATATACTGTAACCCTGTAATGGAAGATCAAAGGCAAATGAAGTATTTGACAATTTATATCTGGGTGACGCACATCTAAATATAATATCGTATAATATAATAACATCTAAATAGTGATATCGTCTTATTTCATGTCAGCATACGTTACATGCTAGTTATTTCTAAGTTAGCATTTAACTTATGACGGAATGTATTATGTTGACAAACTGTTGAAACATAAGGTTATTCATATAATGGAGAGGTTGAATACTTGTTTGTAATGTCTGAAGCTGTTAGGGTTTTTTGTAATATTTAATCAATGTATGCTAACTGGACTACACTTAGCAAAAATACTGCTAATACTGCTAAACACTGCTAAAGGAACCACTGGACATACTGTAAACTGCCATGATAGGAGTCAACACCTATAATAATGACATGGTTCATGACATGGTTTTGATGAATAAAGAAAATCACATGGACCTGTTGACAAAAAAAAACAATCAGTAAAGGCTGTACATAGCCGATAGGTCACATACATTTATTAAATGGCATTGCATCCTCTGGCTGGGGTCTGGGCATTGGGTGGGAATTGAACCCAGGGGTTGAATGGCAGGTGAGAAACCTACCACTGAGCCATCAATTCTCTTGATAAATCTCAATTTTGACCTAACATTTTTGAAATATTTACCTGGGTTTCATCTACAATGTTCCTTCTGCAAGCTTAGTGATGCTGTATAACTGCTTAAATCCTTTGTTTTCATCAAGCGGCTTATATTATCATTTTTAATGTGGAATTTTTAATGATATAAGCCTGAAAACAGCCAGTCCTACTCTAACCCATATGCAAAAATAGTGGACACAGTGGCATACTTTTTGGTAACTACTTAGTTTAACTAGCTAGCTAGGAAGCTTGTCTTTATACAATATGTTTTTTTTTAAAAAGTGCTTTTGCCAGCAGCTTTTTTCACACCTGGCCATTACCATACTTACAAAAAGCTAGTCCAAGTATCTTTCTGTGCTAAGGATCAATGACTCAGACGTACAAACAGTGGCATGAACCCTGTTGCATTAGAGGAGGATAGATGTTAGTGATTCTGGTGGTTTACGCCCCCACGTCAATTCACACATCAAGCAACCACACTTGTGGTAGACAAAAAGTTTGTCTCTCTGATACCAGGTTTCTGAGTCTTGGATAAAAAAAAAATTGTTCTTGTCAGTGCACATACGTGTAAGATTACTATGAAACTTGTACACTGGAGATAGCTTGTGAAAGACAATTACACCACACTTGAAGAAAGATACAGCTGGTTCTTGTCCCCCCTTAAGTGTCAAAAGCAAACAAACTGTTAAGCCATGACTCAGGCCACAAAGAATGCAAAGTGAAACAAGTCGGCTAATATTAGAAGCAAGCCACAAGCATATTGTTGTCATGTCTTTGGATAATGTGTGTAAAGAAAAAACAGCCTTGGGGTTTTTTTTTTTTTTTTTTGCCAAGGGCACTGCAAAGGCTGTTGGGATCCAACAACAAAATGTTTGGTTTTAAGCAGCGAGATCTATCTGATTTGCACATTCGTGCAGAGACAGAGACCTAAGAGAATAATTTCAAGAACTGTTAGTATGAGAGATAATGAAGAAAATGGAACTGCAGTTCTCGAAATGACTTTTTCAAGCGATGGGTCTTGCTCAAGTTAGGAAGTTAACATTTACTTTTAGGCCTGGTTTCCTGTCCACTGACTCGATTTAGTACAAGCATTTCTAAAATACCAATACGGTGCATCCTTTTCTAAAGCAGTTACACTAGAAATAATCTACAAATTTTGCTCTGCATCGCCAACAGACGATTCATGCATGCACCTTGCACATTACATTGATGGTGGATGTTACCTAAACGAGAGGTCTGATGCAAAAGAAGAACAAGAACCTGAGTAACCGCTGATGTTTCTCTCTGGTCACAAGACACTATGTGAGAGACAGTAAAGAACACTTCTGCATTTGCTGCAGTGAAGGGGAAGTGGGAGGCATGGTTTCCTGTCTCTGATGAAGCTCATTTTGAGCAGTTAGTAAATGTTTTGATATGAATCTGAGATCAGGTTCGTATTTTCCTGAGGTTAAGGTGAAGTTGAGTAAGAACAGCTGATTCTAGGTCAGTGCTGGTTTAACAGTACCTATTGTACAGTATATGCTGTTCACAAGCTTGATTTAGTGCAGCATTATGACATTTTTTTGCACACAGGGTAAGATGATTCTTGCATGCATGTATAGTCAATGGTTCCTCCATGAAATCCTCCATGGCCCCTGATAAAAAAGAATTTGTAATCTAGCAATCTAATTAAAAAAAATTAAAGGATGGGATACTCTCCTTCCGCTTCCAGTCAAAGCAACACAAGGCAATCTTTTAAATATGCAGAAGAGGGCAGATAGCGCTTTCTTCAAAGTGTGTTATGCAGCACGAGCCAGAATTCACAAAGATGCACACGTGGGCCTTCAGATGTGTTGGAGGAAGCCTTCGTCCTCCCCTGTTGTTAGCAACTGTATAATAAGCATGGTTAGCATCTTTGGCTAGATGGTGGAAATTGACAAGTGACCATTTGGGAAGACAATGAGAAAAAAAACATCCCTAACCAATACATATTACAACAAAGTTGAGTTTTCTTTCCTTTTACTTGCTTTCAGTACAATCCTCCTATCCAAAGTTTCATTCCTCCCTTGTAACTATACTCAGCAAAGAAAGAAACGTCCTCTGACTTTCAACTGTTTTTACTTTCAGTAAACTTTAACTTAAATATTTGTATGAACACTAAAAGAGTCAACACCATAAGACATAAACTAAAAATGTTTCACAATGTGTCCCTGAAT
>JAQMYK010000011.1:21758455-21776494 GCA_030014345.1 Clarias buthupogon | reverse complement strand
GTGGCAGGCAGGTCAGCTATAACAGTTGATGTTAATTGATGTTAATATGGAGTCCAGGTAGTTATTGGAGACTCAGGACTCACTAGGCTTAACAAACCAAGGGGCATATAGTTAATGGCCGCTTCTTGAAAACTTCCAATGTAACACTGCTTGTTTGGTGTTTAGACAATAAATCAGCAAGTCTTTGACTATAGCTCAAGGTTTGAGCTATAAGCCAGGATATACTGTCCTTACATCATAAATAAAAGATATAAATCAAGTAATCAATAACTACGTAAATTTTCTTTGTTATTGTACTTAAGTATATATTATATGTATCTGTACTTTACTTGAGTAGTTTTATTAGTGGACACTTTTTTACTTTTACCCTACTATATCCTACAACAAATATTTGTTCTTTCTTTTCTACTACATTTCTGCATGGCGTTGAGTTACATAACCAGAGTGGTACATAGTATTTGAGGTGTTAACTTTGCCTTAACTAATCAAATAGCAGGTGTTTGAAATCATGTGTTTGAAATCAGAGTTGGAGACAGTTGCAGTTTTTTATTTTACTTTTTATGTAAGGTAATACAAGCCCAGTACTTTTTATACTTGAGTACATTTGAAGGTGAGTACTTTTGTACTTTTGCTCACGGAGAATTACTCAAGTAGAGGACTTCTACTTTTACTTAAGTAGTATTTTACCTTGGGTATCTATATACTTTTACTCAAGTACTTTTACTTTTTATGCATTGACATGAACTCTGAGGTAAATCTTTACCGCAAGTACCTTTGTATGTGTTCCTAACTTTGAGATATCCACATTAACTTGCATTATCCGGTAATTTATTAATGTTATTAATTGTCGATGTTTGAGTCACTAATCATGCCACTGTGAAAGAAATATCTTGCATAAGAAACTACCGCCCACTCATTTCTGCTCACGGAAACACAAAAAAGTGTGATTTCTCACCTAGAGTTCAAAGTCGACACATATGTCGCTTTCTGTCCAACCCACACAACATGTGTTCCATAAGTGCTACCCACACAAGAATATGTTTTGCCTTAATTAATTAAACTATTACCAATATTGCAACAGTGTTTAAGCAATAGTGAGATGTGGTCTGTTAAAGTCAGGCCAAAGTGGTTCACTGAATGAACAAACAACTCAACTGAGGTCACCATCTTCTTCAATGTATCCTTCTTGATATCTGTATATGGGTGGCAACAATGACAATTACTCTTCAACACTTTCACCTACTTCACCCACTACCAGCTTGAGCCTGTAACAAGCCCAGTACTTTTTTATAACTGCAACTGTAACAGCAAAGCACCACATAATCACATCCGCAGATGCACCATATTAATCAAGTCGAGTGATGAGAATACGGGGCATACTGTAGGAGCTTACAAAGTAAATTCACATTACTGACCTAGTTCCAAATGTGAAGAAAGCAACATGCAGAGGGTGCCTGGTGCTGAGCGAGTCATCTGTGATCTGAGAAAGGTTCTGCATCATGAACTTGAGTCAGCAGGCTAGTTGTGCAGAAATTCTATGAAGCATAATGAATTAACAGACAACTAGCTTTGAAAATAGACTTTGAACAATATAAATCAAGGATACTTAATATAACTTGAGTATCTATACAACTCTATAGCATTCAATAACACTCAGGTGCTTAACACAAGTGCTTTTACTCATTTCGCAAATAATTCAGCAACACTAATTCATCCAATTTGGCTTTGGCAAACAATATCTTTATCCTTGCTTTGTGCATGGGGGCATTGGCATGCTTGATCAAGTTTTGGCCCCTTAGTTCCAGTAAAGGAAGATGTTAATGCTATAGCATACAAAGTCATAATAAATAATTGTATTCTTATAAGTTTGTGGCAATATAGTCAATACAATTAAATTGTACTTAACTCAGGTGTTAACTCAGACAAATTATTTACCAATGCAACTCGAGTGGCAATACAACACAGGTGTAGTCAAGTGTATTCAGCTAAATTACGATTGATATGTGGTCAACTTAGAAATTTCAATACTGCAAGTGTTTTCACTACAACTTAAGTAGTGGTACACCTCGGGGTATTCAATGTAATTTAATTAAAAGCTGATCAAGTGTATTTAATCTTGTATATAAATAAAAGAAAGTTTTTGTCTGTACATTGGTCAGAAATTGCTCCTTTAAGGATATTTTTACATTTCATACATCGGAGGACCCAAAACCAGTCTATGATGAATGCATCACGCAAAACTGGCTGGACAGAATTTAATGAAACTTTGCCAGTTCTTCTGCATTTGCCTGAAGTTAAACCTGCACCATGAATGAACTCAAAACGTTGAGTAGAAGGGATGTTATAAGCAGTTATGTGTCAGATTACAGTGCTTTTTTGGATGACTATAGCGCCTTTTCTCTCGAGGTGGGTGTGTCTATACGCATCACTCAACAGATCCAATCAACCTGTTATTCTGTTTATTTTTCCTGCTGGAAGTTTAAAACCAGTTTGTCTCATATGTTCCAAAACCATGGTGCTAATAACAAACAGTAATGTGGAATGCCATTATTTCATATAACACCTGTCAATATACTGTAGAAAATTTCTTTGCAGCCAAACTAAGAGCACATTGCGGTAAAATCAAAAGGTGTTTGTGAAGTACAGTAGCACTTCAACAATCCTGTAGTAAATGAAAACAGACTTTTTGTTTTGAAAGACTTGTATTTTTCTTGTTGATTCTGCTTGAGAAACACTCACATGAATGGTGCACATTTCAACAGGAAGTCAACTATATGATCTGTGAGCATATCGGTAGAAGGATGCTGAGGTTGGAACTGCCAGGAGGAGGTCTAAAGGAAGACCAAAGAGGAGATTTATGGATGCAGTGAGAGAGGACAGTTAAAAGTTAGTTGAAGTGAGAGAAGAGGAAGCAGAGGATAGGGTTAGGTGGAGGCAGATGATTCGCTGTGGCGACCCCTGAAAGGGAACAGCCGAAAGACAAGAAGAAGATTATTTGGGTTTATATTAACAAGCTTGTTCTTTTTCATTAAAACAGGGTGATATAATAGCGCCATGTAAATTACACCAAATTTTTTTGTTATAATCTCTCACTGAATCTTTTTTTTATTTTTTATTTTTAAACATAATCCTTATTTTCACTCTGCCTACACTTGTCACAGGTGCTGCTATGTCGTCGCCCTTGTCTGTCAGCTCTTGGCTAAATAAGGTGCTGCGCTCTCAGTATCTCAGCCTGGATCAGAGTGGGCTCTGTCAGGTCACCTATGTGTGGATTGATGTCTCTGGAGAGGGCCTTTGGAGTCTGAAGCTAGCAGCATTGACGGTAACACAAGAAACTACTCAGAAATTTTGTTCTAATTTAAAATATTTTCTAGACACAAAAAAAGAAGAAAAAAAAAACTAAATGGTAGCTATTATATATTATCAGTTGGACAATGTGCATGTAGTCTAACATTTTGGGGAAAATAGTGAAATGGAGTAAATACCCCATGACTTTCGAATTCACTATACTCATGCTTGTATTTAAAAAATGAAGATTTATTGATATATTTTTGGTTGCACAGTGGCTTAGTGTTTAGCACTGTTCTGCATACCCTAGGATTGGGGATTCGAATGATACATGTGGTCCTGTGTGTATGGAGTTTACATATTCTCCCCTGTGGTGGTGGTGGTGGTGGAGTTTTCCACAGTCCCAAGACATGCAGCCTAGTCAAAGATTTGGCATTTATATTTATATAAGCTGTTGCTGAGACGTGGAATGAATGTATATTATATTGCCAAAAGCATTCGCTTTACATGCATATGAACTTGAGTAACATCCAATTCTTAATCCATAGGGTTTAATGTGATGTTGGCCCACCCTTCCAAGCTTTTCACGGTGTTTAGGAATGTTTTCACCAAACTTGCATAATGCCTTTTAAACATGTGAAAGGTTCAAGATACACATTGCCATCACCTGTGCATGGCACGATTCCTACTGCGCAGGGTCTGTAACGATTTTGGTGAAATTGCCACTCTAGACCCCAAACCCATCCCAGAGGACTGGACCGGATCCATTAGATCAGGGAGGGCTTGAGTAAGTACATGTTTTTCACATCCCAAAAATCCACTATATTAGAGATATCAAGAATATTCTAGAAAAATTGAGTGTGGCACCTCCAGCACATTTGAGTTTCAGAGCTACATGGTGGTCAGGACAACCAGAGGAGACTCAGAGGCTGTCAAGAGACCTCCAACATCCATGCGTTCTCAGCAGCAGTAGATAATTGTGAAGTCAGCATCCGCATCCCCCTGCAGATTAGCCAGGCCAAGCATGGATATTTGGAGGATCGCCAGCCTGCCTCCAACTGTGACCCATATGCTGTGACCTGTGCTATTGCTTAATCCTGTCGAATGGAGGAAGGGGAAGAAGATATCTTGAATGTTATGGACATTAATGATTTGGAGCAAAATAGCCACAAATACCACTAATAAACATAGTTCTATGTATATTTAGATATGCACAGTGCCTACAAATTCTGATTAAGTGTGTGGAAAGCAACAATGTAAAAAACAAATCAAGGAAACAAAAAGTAGATCTGTAAATGAATAACCATCCATCTGAATGAATTTAAAAAATGACAACCTGGGTTGTCAGCAAAGTTCTGTACAATTTACTTTAAAACATTTACTCTAATATCTAATGTATTTACTCGTTTAGCTAATGCAGCATACAATTGAGCTGATGTTTAACAATCTTGCTAATTCAATGATTTTTTCTTAGTAGAATTTGTATAGTGGAAAAAGTTCTTGAATTGGTGCACACTAGTTAAAGTTGGTGTTGTGGCTCAGTGGTTATGGCTTTGAGTCACAGATTAGAAGGTCATGTTTTCAAATCCCAGAAGTGCCAAGCTGCCTTTGTTGGATTCTTGAACAAGGCCCTTAACCTTCAGCTGAATCCTACATCAACCAAATGATCTGTGAAGTGATTTTTCTTTGAGCACCTGCCCTTCCTCTGTGCATGCTCATATATAGAAATACCTCTTATACCTGAAATTAAACAATTTTCCTATTATAATAACTTGAACTGGTTCTATAACCATTTAAATCATGACTTGAGAAGGGTAAAATAGTTTAATAATATGAATAAATGTTAAAAATTTTAATGCCTATTTTGTACAGGATGTGGTAAATTCACTGTGGCCATGGAAAAACAACTGATTAATCTTTTCAAAACCCCTGCTCATTATAAACCTTTTACCCTTTTACTGATCAGAACAACCAGAGGTGACTCAACAAGATCTCCAGCATTCCCTGATTATTTCAGATATCAGTATCCACATCCATTTACAAGGGGGCCTTTTATGACCATTTAACAGACAGTAAAAATGTGCCATAAGGAAATATTGTAAAATAACATAGGCCATTCAGTACCCAGGCACATTAAGTTTAGTAATCCAGGTGAACAACAGCCAAAAATAATAAGAGCCAGACCAGGCACTAGGCAGAAACTACTGTAGTTTCAGAATTCCATCTCAGCCTTTTGGACCAAGCCATTACTTGTTTTTGGGTTTACTACCATCTCGAAACAAGGGTGGAAAAACCAGTAATCAGAGAAAACCGACCAGTGGAGGTTTCTTTTTTTTTTTTTTTTTATTCACCACAATGGTCAAGTTGACTTTACATTCCCCCAGCTATTTTCACTATTTAGAAACTCATTAGTCATATATCAAATCAAATATCAAATAATAAAAGTACTAGATTGATACCCTTTGTGGATGTACAACCTGAATTCTGAAATCAATTAGGATGTTTTTTTAAATTTATTTTAATTAAATGAAAACTAAAAGATTTTTAAATCACATGAGCCAATATTTTATTCACAATACAGCACAGAGAACATAACAAATGTTTAAACTTAGACATTTTACAATTTTTTGCACAAAATTAGCTCATTTCCAATTTGATGGCTGCTACAGGTCTTGAAAAAAGTTGGAACGAGGTCATATTTACCATGGTGTAATGTCTTCTCTTATTTTCAAAACAGTTTGCAGATGTCTGGGCATGGAGGTCTGGAGTTTTAGTGAATTTGGTCCCATTCCTGCATGATATAGGTTCCCAGCTCCTGAAGAGTTTGTGGTGGACTTTGATATATTTTTCGTTTATTTATGGACCAAATGTTCTCTATAGTTCTGGACTGCAGGCAGGCCAATTGAGCACCTGGATTCTTCTACTATGAAGGCACACTGTTGTACTGTAATAGCTGCAGTATGTGGTTTTGCAGTGTCCTGCTGAAATACACAAGGCCTGAGATTAGAGATGCTTATTTTTGAAATGATCGCTGATAACATGCTGTAGGTCTCCCTCCTCTTTAGCTCAGGGGTCATGGCATCCGTGATTTCCAACAAGAATGTCAAATTTGTACTCGTCTGACCATAGAACACTTTTCCACTTTGAATCAGTCCATTTTAAATGAGCATTTTAAACCTCCCAACTTATCTGTACGTTGGGTTTTATATTAGGCTTATTAATGAAGAGTAAAAGAGCAGAAAAACATAAAATTATTGATTCTTAATAAAGCTACGGGGTAAAGATTGAATAAAAGATTACAGGTGGGTGTACTGTACTGTATGTATAAAACTCCATCACATAGAAAATTTCACCAGGGGGCAGCACATTTAAGCAGTGAATCTGGAGAACCATGGTTCATACAAGATAACAAGCTGCAGTGTCTATTAATCTTACAAAAATATATTATTAAAGTATTGTTTAGGGTTTCCAACATAACAGCCTTGTTATATTTATTTGGAGTTTTTTATTATTTAGTTTTAGTTTGATAAGATATTCTTTCATTTTTATTTTAATGTATCATGGGTAAAGTCTCTATTCCTACAGCAACCAAAAAGAACCAGATCAGTTTGTGGTCTAATTGTATTGACAGCTAGCTGTTTGAACAAATAGATATTTTTTCAGCTGAAAATATTAGTTGTGCGTACTTCATATTAGTATACGTACAAATACATATTTGCCTATCTAAATTAAGAGATAGTGTCTCAATTTGACCAGAAGTACACGGGCAAATGCAATTTCTGATTATATTTCTACACACTATGATTGTGGACGATTGCACTGTGTTTATAACAACTGATGAATATATGATGTGCCACTGTTTAACTGTAATGGTTGGTGGGCTTGATTATGTACCTTCTAACATATCAGTAGGCCAGAATTGTAATAAAGTTAAACAAACAAGGTTTATTACAGTCTGGGTCAGATAAAATCAAAAATGGCCTCCGGTGAGGATTAAACTCTCTCTTTTCTTTTTATCCTATCCTCACAGGATGTTTGTGAAGGGTGCTGGAGATTATAACCCTTCAGAATTATAAATGCCTGCGGATGACATGAATTAGTTCTGTGCTCCCTTGGCTCAAACTGAATTGGACTACATAAACCAGGCCTAGCTGCAGAGACAAACTGTAGCTGTCAGCATGCCCATGAAACTGGAAAATGTTCACAGAAGGAAAACAAAAACCATAAATAAGAGAGCGTTAAAAATCCATCGTCATCATTTCATTTAACCATAATAATGACATGTGGTGTCAAGTGTTCTGGTTTGTTGCAAACGAGTAAAGGTTTGGGTCAGAAAGAAATATTTTATTTTTAATTAATGTGTTGCATTACTACATTCTTAGAATAATAAATTGAGCAGCAGCTCCCAAACTTAGGTCCATGAAGCAAAGCCAGACAGTCATTGATTTTTTAAGCTAGTTATATAAAGCACAAATCACAAACTGACAGCATAAACATTATTATATTTATTGATGAGCACTCACAGTTATTAGCTGGTTACATTTGTCACTTCTGATAAATGGATTTAATACTAACCTCAACAACTCACAAATAGGTCTATAAACAATGCCAACCTAGGCCTAATGTGTTCTGCTGGTAAAATAATTATGCAATAGAAATATCTCAAGCTCTAATAAATAGCAAGATATTATTGTACACATTTAATAAATAGGATATTTTAGTAGTTAAAAAATGTTAATCAACATAAATTAAAACAAAATCATCGTCAGGGTCAGTTGGAGGCACTGTGGCTTAGTGGTTAGAAGTGTCGGCTTGCACCTACGAGTTCTGGATTCTCACCTCAGGTCTGTGTGCATGGAGTTTGCATGTTCTTGGTGGGTTTCCACCAGGTGTTCCAGTTTCATGTACATGTACACCTCCCAAAAAAAGACAAATATTTTTCTGGCACATTTGCAGCTGAACTAGGAACCATATGGAATGCAAATATTTGCACTCAGCTTAGCTGTATACTAAGAGACTGCTTACTATATTATAATGTGTTATTTTATAATGTTATATTTTATTATAATGTAAATACCTTCGCAGAACGATTTGCAGAAGATTTATTGTTTATTAACAAATAGTGCTGCATAGGCAAATTAAAAGGGCCTGCACTGTGAACGCGCTTCCCTATACTCGGCGATGACGTCACACAGAGACGTGTGTGTGCGTGTGTGTGAGAAGAGAGAGAGAGAGAGAGCGCGCGCGAGAGAGAGAGAGAGAGAGAGAGGTGGGAAGGCTGCAGGTGCGACGTCACGCGAGCCTTCGCCGTCAACCGCACGGATCTAGCCGAATCTCACGCGCTGTGCCTCGCGAGCTGAGCGGCACCGAGACGATGGGCAAGCTGCAGGAATTCGAAATCACTTTCAACCACAACAAAGTGGTGTACAGTCCGGGAGAGACGGTTTCGGGAACCCTGAGGATCATCACCGCCAATTCGCTGCAGTACAAGGGTGAGCGGCTGCGCGCGCGCCCGGGCAATGCATTGGTTAGAAAATCGGAATTGTGACGAGGAGATACGTGTATATATATATATTTAACATATCACGATTGTCAGACTTCAGATCTACAAAAAAAAGGCAACACAGTTTCGCGTGCTGAGCTTTCCGTTTCGTGTCATCTCATTTATTCACTTGATTACATTCCGAATCCGCTCATTCTTCAGGTTTTACACATATGGTGATCACACATGTTCATCTTTTTTTGTCTTGTGTTGTTTTCAGGGACATGGTTTTGACCCTTCGAATTATTATTTTTTATTTCTGCTCAGAGCTTCTGATCGACAAGGAAGTCGTGTGTGTGTAGTAGAGAATAATAGGTGTGTGTGTAGTAGAGAATAATACACCCAGCAGCATGATATCATAGGAAAACAATCAAAGAGAGGGTGGTGTGGTAGGGTTCACCTTAACACCATGCATGAAAGTATTAATGTTACCATCCCATAGCTGATTATTTTCTTATTTCCGGCAACATTTTATTTTTGTTACTCTACAGCAAGCGATCATTAATTTAATTTAATGATAAATTAATAAACTGTCAAATCCAGTTATAGTTATGGTTCATGTTATGGAACATCTGCAGAAAGGGATAGTAAATGACTAGTCAGTAAGATAGAAGTTGGGAAGATTAAAAAGCACTGTGAGTGACGAGTTGTCGGAAATGCAGGAAAAAAACTTTCCTGTCCCGGAAAACTCATTGACCATTCTGATTGATAGCGCTGACACTGGAGACTCCTTTCATACTCCTTATAGAACGCTTCACCATATCATCATTGACTGTACATCTTTGTTAAATAACTGAGTTAGCATTGGTAATATATTGTGCAGTCACTGTGGGCCTGCTGTTACCATGAGCTTGCACTTTAGCTGATAATTATTTATTCATTTATTTATGGTTAAACATGTCACAGGAATGAACCCCATTCATTTTATTGTTTTTGAAAACCTGCAAGCTATAAAGCAGCTTTAATCCCTTTTTTCGGTTTGATGAATAACTAAACAACAACAAGTTTGTAAAATGTGAAAAATGCCTCAACTGTCTCCAAACGTTGATCTACACCAGTTCATTAAAATTTCTAGGTTGACTAGAATCTACTGTTATTGACAATGTGTGTTCATTTGAGCTGAACACATGATTGAAAATTAATGAATTCTTAATTCAAGAATTTAGCAGTGCTTCTTTGTCTATAGCTAAAATATTTTAAAGAGGGATTGTTTGTTACAGTCTTCTTGTTTTCAGTTTGAAGATTTCAGTGTTTAAGCATACCTAAACATGTTTCTTAAGCTAGTGAGGTGATTTAGGTGTGTTTAAGTTGGCATGTTATCAAGCTGTGCATCACCCTGACTCCTTAGGACAGGAATTTATAACCTCTGGCTTCTAACAGAAGCTTGATATTTTCCAACTTAGAACTTTCCAACTTGACCCGTGTGAAAAATGTTTGTTAAAATGGGTATCTCTAATGACATGCACAAGCTGTAACGTACTTCTTGAAAAATGCCTGAGTTAGAATATATTGTCTATATTGTATAATGATTAAACCTTTACATTAGAAAAGTCAGAATTACATCTAGTCTCTGAGATTTTATATTTGTTAAGGTCTCAAATGAGCTCTGTTTATGTAAGCAAAGGCTTAAAGCGTGGACGTTAACCACTTGAAGCACTAGATTGACGAAAGACATGGTAAATTGTGTAATTTGAAGATTTCACTCAGATTGATTGAATCTAAAAGTAACTAAGCATTTAGTAAAGCAACTGATCGTACACTAGTAGTGTTAGTTGCTACAGGTAGTTTTGTTTATTTTAACCTATTTTTTAATCAGGTAGTCAGTTGCTAATTTTGTTTGCTTTGAGATACAGTCACACTGTTAGCGTGTGTTAGTGTGTTATTAGTGCTGTTTGCTTTAAGCTTAGTCTTGGCCTCTGAAGTTCGAAGTGTTAAGCCCAATAACCACTTGTACAACTTTTGCTACACGGTTTTAAAAAAATGGCTTGCCCTGGCTAAGACACACTCTGACGTCATTAGCATAGCAATAATGCGGCAGGGCAAGATTAAGGCAAAACACAGCAATGCTAGATAAAGGCATGAAAAAGCCAGTCATTTTAAATAAGCCAAGGATAACAATGATTCTATACATAAGTATGTATCTCGATTTGTACAGAGAGACCGGCGGGAATTGACAAATTCTATGTCTATATAAAGCATATTCTGTATATTACAATGGGTGTTCATGCCAAACCTGTTAAAACTAACTTTATTTCTCTATGCAATCTTCTGCTACACTAATGCACTAAACCCAGTATTTCACAAGTGCTTGGATACCATCAGGGTAGGAAGTTTTGTCAGCGCCATGATCAGACTGCCTGCTTTATCTCTTAAATGCTGGCCTCTCAGGAACTCCTTGTAATGACACAAGCATGTGGAAATTTCTTAGAGCGAGGTCAGGACTGTACGGGGGATGTGGCAACAACACCCAGCCAAGACCTGTAATGTGCATGTGGTGTTTAATTTGATCGTGTTTGTACCAATCAAATACTTTACTATGGTTAAGGGTCTCATCAACACACTGTACTTTAACTCTTCGGTAAATGTCAGTTAGTTTTATGCCCTCATTTATGAGAAATTTTATCATAAGTCCCAGTTTGACTTAAACACACCTCACACATAAAGTGCTCTGAGTGAATATCATTAATGGTAAAGCACAACGTTTTTGTGGAAAGTGGAAACTGGGGTTAAGCCTATTGTTTTGGGATTGCCTGTTATTAGTGTTACTATGTTTTTGTTTTTGTTAGAGGGTTTAATTTAATTGTGGAGTGGAAAAAGACTAGCATCATTTGCATCAACAGCAATAATACTGTCTTTTGATTTGCCACTCGTGCATAGAAGTTTGGCAATTAATTAAACGTGTTGCAGCAAGTCTGATACATGTGATAAATGCTTTGATGAGGTATGCAGTAACTGTCTCTACACTACAAACAGGGAAGCTGAAGTTTCTACACTCACTTTCTTTCTCGGTTCAGTACAGATTAGTCTGTTTGGGAAAGTGGGTAATTATTTTTAAACCCCCAAAATTAAGGTTTCTGTAGAACAATAAATTTATGATTAAAAAAAGAGAAGTGAGAATGTTCTCATACGTGACGTATAAGCTTAAAACATGTCATCAGGAAAACACCGACACGATTAGACGGGGTGGGGCAGTGGAAACTTTAAGCTACAGATAGTGTGTTTTGTTGTGTTTTGTTTAAATAGGATTATTGTGCAGTTTAGAGACAAAGCATTAGATTACAGGGTAGAGTATTGATTTTAGGGGAACTGGTGAATTTCACCATTTCCTGGTGAAGGAAATTAACTTTTAACAAAAGGTCAGCTTACATTTCATTCTCTTTGTATGTGCATGTTAGTGAAAAACTTGTGTCCCTTTGGAGCTTATTTGGCACCAGTGCGCAGTCTGCCTAACTAGCCCTTTGTTCTAGATGGTGGAAATAGGGAAACAATACCAGCCTAACCAGCATTAGGATTGTTGATGCGTTCTGTGCTTTTTTTTTTGCAGCAGAGCAAGAAATAAATTTGCATTAGTACTCCGTAGTGGCGATGAAATATGTATATAAGACAATGGAAAAAGTAACAGCGGGTTGAGCTTGACATGAAATGATTTTTTTTAATGCCGTGATGCTTAAGTAATGCTTTATCTTTGTGATTGATGTTCTCTTTTACTGTAATTCTCATTTTGCCTGGTGGAGTTATGTTAGTGCTAGTGGACTTCAAGCCCTGCCCGATCACAACAAGTCTCTGTAATACATTTGTTTTCTTTCAGGCAGGCAGCATAAATCAAGAAGCCGAGTTGCAACCTGATCTGAATATTTCATGCGCGCTCCTCTTTTTTAAAAGCAGCAGACCTGCACATAATTCTACCTTAAGTAACTTTTAATGCTACACCACAGCACTGTTGAATCCCCTGATTGGTCAGGAGGTGTCGATGAATTTTCTATAATGGCAGCTTTCTGAAAGGAAACATTTATTTTACATCTCAGGTTTCAGTGCATGGTCAGGAAGTTTCCCGGCACAGCCGATGTTTCAGAGCAGAGTAATTTGTGTCTTCCGTTTTTCCTCTCAAGCTGTGTTTTGTTGTCTTTTAAACTTGATATAAGAGAATAAAACAGAGACTGGTATCACATACAACTGGTTATATGTGATATTGTGTGCGACAACAGGAACTGACTCGTTCCACACAAAGAAATTCTCTCTCAAAAACACTGCTGTTTATAATATTGTAATCCTTGGGAAATGTCTTTGGTTTAAAAGGACTAAAATACATTGGAACATACTGTCATTTTCCAGTACAATACAACAGCATTTTTGTAGAAATGAAGTAGAAGTGCTAGACTGATGCTAGCAATGCTTACTTTAAGCTAGCATTGTTAGCCTTTAGATAGATGCTGTTTAACTAAAGTTTTTAACACTTGCTGTGTTAACAAGTTAACCTGTTGGGTAGTGTTTAGTGAGGTAAATCATAAGTAAGCAGTGGTTACTTTCTGCTAATGGTCTTAGCTTGTTGCTAGATTTTATTTCAAAGTAGCACCGCCAGTTAGCGGCGCTAGTATTAATTGTGCTAGCATTTAAAATATTTAAATAGAAGACTAAGGAATAAAGTGGTTTACGGGACAAACAAAGAAACCAAAAAAATCCATTGTAGTTATCTTATTTCTGCTAAAATGCATAATAACGGTTGTTAGAGTGGTGTGAAAGAGTTACAAACATCATTGCAGGTAAATTAGCTTCTTTGCAACCAGAGCCAAATACTAACTATTAAGAGAATGACTTTGCAAATATCTTTGATAGGAAAGTTCAGATAAGCATGCTAAAAGTTCAACAACTGTCTTTAACTGTCACTTATACGTGAGGTAAGATTTTTCACCATGGTATAGATATCATGGGAGTCTGATGATACCTGTATCATGGTATTTTTTTGACAGTACCATGGTACTTATTTATGTATTATATAGTACATGTACCTCTCTATGATATGTGTTTCTACCATGGTACATACTTTGGTACAATGGTACATGTATAGTATGTGCTTTAGCATAGTACATACAGTAGAACATAGTACATGGAACAAGACAAGTACCAGGATACTGTCAAAAATATGTCATACATGTCCATGTGCCGCAGTGGTAATAATTATATAGTAACCTACTGTTTTACCTGTTAAGTTGCCTCCAACGGTTATTACACAATTCTGTGGTGTATACCGTGGTACTTGTTGGATACCATAGTGTCTACCAAAGTTCAGCAGGTAAATAATATTGTACTGCCTGTACTATATCATTCCAGTAGTGCATACTAACATACAATATTAGATTACCTACCATAGTAAAAAAATTCTTATAGGACATGTAGTAGATAAAATTAGCTAGTTTTCCATTAAATATGGTTTAGAAATCTCATTCACTAGTGTACAGGATAAGGTTACATCCTGAAAGACCCAGCATCTCCTCTTTCAAACTTTTCTCCATGTGATGTGTGTAATTTCTGCCTTAAAAAGGGACAATTTATACAAATTCTCCTGAAAATGACAATCCCATTTTATCCTAGCCATGTATTTATCTTCTCATTAGTGCAAGCCGGTAATTCAGCTAATTAAATGTTTTTTTTCATACCACCATGAAGGCTATTTAAAAATGCACCTCTGGAAACGTATCTGCACAGAATAGCAAGCGTGTTGTGTCTTTTTCTTTCAGACATCCGTCACTAGGCGGTAAATTACCTTTTCAACACTGTGAGTAAGTGTGAGTGTGCGCGCGTCATCTAAAGATGTGTCTGACTGGCTGCTTCCAGGTCAGCGAGACAGTAAATAAGAGAAAGGGGATAGAAATTTTCCAGTGGAAATGTTCTCTCTGACGTTATGCCTTGGGTTGTCTAGATTGTTAATACATCCTGCATAGGGTATTGTAACCGTTTCATGTAACACCTTCCTGATAACAGTATTCATGCTCAAATTGACAAACCCAAGGCCTAAAATGACCATGTACATAATGGCACTTCTCAGTTACACATCCTGACAGTAGGCTAGGCAACAGCTGCAAAGAGAGTTGCTTAAGAGGAAGTGTGTGTGTGTATGTGTGTGTGTGTGTGTGTGTTTATAGAGCTTAGAAAGGAACTGTCATACTTTTTTTTTTACCCAATATGTATCACTCATTTGATTCACTGCCTGTGTAGGCACTTAATGCTTACATAACATTGTCCTCATTCCCTCCTGCTCACATGTGATTTGGCCAGATGCAAAGCACATTCTAAAGTCTTTCACTCAACTTTTTACCAACAAATTAGTATTTTTAATTTATCAGTGGACAGTTTCATGCAAATGTTGTAGGGTGACCCAGAGAAACACTTTTCTGTGTTCTGGTGTAGTGGGTGCTACTGTGGCCCGCACCTCCAAGTTTAATAGTTTTAAGTAACTGACAAACCCAAGGCCTAACCCAAGCCTGTTCTCCCCATGCTTGGTTTCCTCCGGGTATTCCAAAGTTGAGCTGCATGTTTAATTAAAAAAAAAAAATCTTGATAAACAAATACATGCGATCTCATTTCTGAATGACGGCGATTCACTTGCATGTATTTCCCTGCATTCAGATCACGCAGCATTCCCGAGGTCACTTATTTACTTGACAACAATCAAGATCGGATTGCTGTATCAGTCATGGTCACTGGTTGCACTCAAACACAAAACACTATTAAATTACCAGTCAGGACAGAGATTGGCAAATGATTTAGTTAGACAACTCAAGATGTTAGATATCTCTCTTCCTCATTTATGGCGTTCTGCTGTCACGCACATGACGTGTAACAAGGAGGTGGAGCTAAACATGCTAAGCAGTAATCAGGAGTTGGGATGTGTGATGTTATTCTTATGGCAAAAACTGTTTTGACCTGATTTTTTTAACGAAGTTTATTTTTGTTCGCTCAAACTATATTTCCTGCGCCTGCTCACAACACTCCCATCCAATCATAAGCTTTTTTTAAATTTACATTCTGATGACCTGTTTCTGATCAACTCCTTTTAATGCTTTAATGTGTCCGCTCAGTGCGTATAAACACCTATGCGGTTTGACTCTTGGTGAGACGTGGTGTTAGGCAACGCAAGCGGCTGCGAATGACCGCCCGATGTTCCGCTAAGACCGCCCCAAAAAAAACGTTAAGAATTTTGGAGCAGAAAGATTGGAAATGTAATCACAACGGCAAAACCCGTGATGAATCGCGAAGAACCGTACTTACGGGCACCGCACAAAACTGCGTATGTAAGATAGTGGTGTTACATTTACATCAATTGTTGCGGTTATCATGGCATAAGTTGATTATGCATCTGTTTTATTTTTGTCAGCATATGGTAAATGTCTCTCACACACATGCTAAAAACAAATACATACTACTGTCTGATCAGAGACAGGCACCTACATTTCTAATTGGCCTATAACTTATTAGATAATTAAATCTGCCGTGTTGATTTGACCTGTTACACAGAGCGAAAGCTACAGAGAAGTATACCAGTTTTACACTGTAAACTATGTATTTAATACTACCCAACACTGTTAGATTTACCTTATGCTGATATAATAATAATAATAATAGTAATAATAATAATAATAATAATATAAACTAACATGCTGATGAAGTTCTGTAGTTGTCCGAGTGTCCAAAATGCACAAGTGCTAGTTATTTTTATGTATAATTAATCTATTATTTATGGTTGACAACTTTTCACTTTATTTACATAGAATTGGGACAGGGACTTTTATTTTAATACAAGCGAGTGGGAAGTCCTTTGCAGACAACACTTTTTTTTTTCTTAAGTGCAATCAATGGTTTTTGTTGGTAGAGCGAGAATCAGATGAGAGAATCGTGATTTTGTCAAGAATCGTGTAGCTCTACTCCAAAGACATGCAGAGTATGCTAATTAGGATTTCCAAATTGGCCATAGTGCCCTTGGACTTGGTGCTCCAGATCTCTCACGACCCTGTGGAGGTAAAGCGTTATAGAGAATGAACTGATAAACTTAGTGTAGTATTCTCCAGCACCAGAAGTGATGTCATATCAACTTGGCTGCTCATATAGCTAAGTTTTAAGTCAGGAAATGACATCGTTACAACTGCCATGTTACTACTTACAAGATGTTGGAAATGTAGCATTATTTCCTGTTATCACATCCATTTTTAACAACTAGAAAGATTTGTTTCTTTTATATAGCCTCTCTTTTCTTTACCAGCATTTTCAAAACTGACAGCGGAGACTCCTTCTATAAATGTTAAATAATCGAACCATAGCAACATTTCTGTGGTTTCCTTTTTTAAATAACCTGTTTCTAAATTTGTTTAATATTATGAACGTGTTGTTCCTCATGTCCTGTTTGTTGTAAAATATAGATCAGGAAAAATCTAAAGCAGAAGTCAGGTTTGAAATCTTAAGTCCAGATGTTTGAACTTGTCCAGAATTTGGGCAAGACATCTGGGGCAGATGGAATTGGGTGGAGTGAAATTCACATCCGACCACCACAATTATGGAATGTATCTGCAAACGTGTGACTCATGCTGCCGCAATCTCACTTTGGGATTTTTTTGCCACTGTTTTCGGGAAAAGCGTGGTGATCTCTGACTTTCATATGATGATATAATAGTAGGATTTTGAAAGGTTTTTGATACATTTTGTAATGTTTTTTTTTTTTATCTCTTCAGCCTATATTCACCACTAGCTGTTAATATGCAGTATATCATATTTTTTTTAATCAGATGCTGAATGATAGATTGTGAACTGAATGGAAAAGTGTTTTTTTTTATTTCTTTTATTGTAACTTGTACTTGTGTGTGTAAAATCTCTTACCCGTATCTTTCTGAAGCAAGTTGCATAGCCTCAGTAAACAACTGATTAATTATTACCTTTGTTCTGATCTTGGTTGCAATGATGTAGTTTGTTGTAAATGCTTTCTATTAATACGTTGTCAAACCGGGTTTTTTTTTCTTGTGAATTAGGCATGAACCTGATTGAATTTTACAGAAGACTTTAAGAACAGTACAGTGATGAGACTCTTAGCTTTTTAAAGAAGTCCATATATTCATTAATGATAATCCTGTTTGAAGTGGCTCAGAGCCAGAGGTGTCAAGTAACGAAGTACAAATACTTCGTTACCTTACTTAAGTAGAAATTTTGGGTATCTATACTTTACT
>JAQMYK010000011.1:21691251-21709168 GCA_030014345.1 Clarias buthupogon | reverse complement strand
GGGTGCCAATGTCAACGCCATCTTGTCTCCGTTTATGCTTCCTGAATCGCGACCGTACTACTTCCGGGTCCTAGAGCTGGTCGCGGAGCGAGTGCGCATGACAGCAACCAAACTAGCTTCGCGACCTGTTTTCTTCCGACAAAGAATAAAAAATATCAAACGTTCTATCGAACAAATTTTTTATTGATATCGATCACGTGTCTATCGCCAAACATATCGTTATCGTTTTATCGCCCAGGCCTAGTTTGCTTAAGAGTTAACAGCTTAAGTTCCTGGGTCATATCACCTAGGAGCGTCATAATGTGATCTTCCTTACTTTTTGCTGCATGTGTATGTTGTGTATGTAAGACTAAATGCCCTGCTTCATGCATGCCATATGAACTACTACTGAAACCACCATGAAATTTTTTTGCCAATGCTTCAAATTGCATTTAATGGTTTCATTGCAATTCAAATCTCAATATCGTTAACCTTTTCAACTTGCACCATTTTCTCTCTGCTTCACTGATCTATTTAGTGATTACATATAAGGGGCGTTCAAGTCAGAGAATTTTGATTGTGCAGGATAGCAAAACACAGTTATGAGAATAAATCCTACCTATACTGCTTTTTATACAAGAGTCAGTTCTCCCCGAACAATCTGATGGATGAGAGGCATTCCATGAGTCCTGACAGTAGATGGTTACCGCACTGGGACGTTTAACCGCGTCACAAGTGTTTTACAATCGATAATTACATTAACAACAGTATGCACACCCAGAAGTAATTTTTATGGTTGCTGGAGATTTTAATCACTCCAATATAAAAAGTGTACTTCCAAAATCCCACCAGAACCTCTCTTGCTTTACTAGAGGGAACGGTACATTGGACCATGTCTGCACAAACATTGCAGAAGGCATTCCTCTCTGATCACTTTTTTTTTTTTTTTGTTCATGCCAAGTACTTGCCACTTATCAGTTGTGTAAAAGTCAGTGAGGGTATGGCCAGAGTGAGCAATTTCCTCATTACAACAGCAGTTTCAAGACGCTGACTGGAACAGGTTTGCCTCACAGGCCACCACCACGAGCTTGCACGCAAATTTAAACATGTACACATCTTCTGTCCTGGACCATATCACCTCATGCTTAGACAAGGCCACTATCTCTAAACTTGTAAAAAGCTTTCCCAATCAGAAGCCATGGTTGAACTCCATGAGACGCCATAAAATGAGGTACGTCTCCTTCTGAAAGTGAGAGACACTTCCTTTAAATCCGGTGAGGCAGAGGCCTATAGCACAAACGGCTGGCCTGAAACCTCAAGTAAAACATTTATATCCTCATAGAGGACCACCTTCCAACTCTGACATCAGATGCATGTGGAAGCGCATACAATCCAGCACTGATTACAACCCAGCCACACATACATGCCGACCAACATTGCCTTGATTCCTGATGAGGCAGCATGGCAAGAATTATGACGTTCCCATGTTGACCATCCCCTCTCATTCCTCACATTAGATGTGCAATATATTTATCTTCAACCTGTCACTGGCCCAGAATACTGTTCTCACATGCGTGAAGACATCTAACAATTATATCAGGGCCTTCTACTGCATTGTGCTTGAATGACTTGCACTAACACCCATTATAATGAATTCCTTTGAAAAACTGGTCTTGAGACAGCAATCCTACCATCAACGCTAGACCCCAACCATTTTACCTACTGCCAGAACAGGCCAACAGATGATGCCATTTCTGCTGCATTTCATTCAGCTCTTTCCTATCTGGACAACATGACGACCACATGTGTAAGAATGCTGTTAATTGAATTTTAGCTCTGCTTTTAATAAATTCATACCCATTACGCTAAGCATTACCAAGCTCCAGGGCCTGGATGCCAACACTTCCATTTGCAGCTCGATCCTGGTCACTGACAGACCTCCGTCTGTTTGGTTGGGCAATCACAAGTCCTCTACCCTCATTCTGAATGGTGGCGTTCCACAGGGCTGTGAGCTGAGTCCGTTGCTCTACCCCCTGTTTATCAATGACTGTGTGTCTCTCCATAACTCCAACATGATTATCAAGTATGCAGATGATACCACGGTGGTAGGTCACATCACCAACAGTGATGAGTCTGCCGATAGGGAGGAGATTCACAGCCTATCAAACTGGTCTTCCTCCTACAACCTCATCCTTAACGACAAGAAAACCACAGAGCTCATTGCGGATTTCCGGAAATTGATAATCAATGGACACACTCACGCGTTTTTGTCCCTGGCTTCAAGTTCCTTGGTATCCACATCTCTGAGGATCTGTCCTGGCACCATGACAATTTACGTCTTTCTAGTAGGAAAAGCGCAACAGTGTCTTTTCTTCCTGGGGAGACTGAAGGAACTTAATCTACCACCATCTGGTATGGCAGCCCCATGGTGTCAGAAAGGAACGCCCTGCAGGAGGACACCTCACTACCAGCCTTAGAACAGCTTCCCCACAGCATATGTCTTCGCAGAGCACACAGCGCTATCACAGACTCCTCTCACCAAAGTCACAAACTTTTGACCTCCTTCCTTCCAAAAGAAGGAACAGGAATATTCAAACCATAACTATTCCTCCATGAAGGCCTGGTTTGATCACCAAAAGCGTCCTGTTTTTGCAGGACAAATGCACAAACTCATGCTGCCCACAGCACCACTTGCACAGTACAGGAACTCATCTGGAAGCATTGTGGATATTTCAAGAGCTGGTATCTGATTACAAAATGAAGTGATTTATACTTGTGTTTGTTTTGCTATGTAACAACTTGATGCATCAACCTAGAAAATTCTCAAACTCTTTTGTGAGAAAGCTCCAAATTGAAATTCTTGACTATGCTATCTGTTTTCACCCAAATGAGGATGGGGTCCCTGTTGAGTCTGGTTTCTCTCAAGGTTTCTTTCTACTGCCATCTCAGGGAGTTTTTCCTTGCCACTGTCGCCGTCCTCCTCGGCTTGCTCATCAGGAACAATCTTTTAATTTTGATTCATTCACATTTCATACAAACTTAAATAATTCTTTTGATTGTGTAAAGCTGCTTTGCGACAATGTCAATTGTTAAAAGCGCTATACAAATAAAATTAAAATTGAATTGATGGTTCTTACACTTTCAACTCATGACATCACATGATATAAGCACCTACAAATTGGCAATGCATTAGCAACGAAATAGTATGACACATTTACAATGTCCTTATGATTATGATGTAATCATCTACAAATTTTGTGGAACTATCACAAACTGACAGATTTGGCAAGAGTAGAACCAACTACCACGCCCTGGATCCCCCTGTTTTGTATATCTGTGACCTGCATATGAGGAGAAAGAACCTTATATGCAGTTTTCTCACCATCACCATGACACCGTCTGTTTAGTACAAGTGGTTTTCAAGTCAAATCGGAACTTTTGATTGTGCAGAATAACAGAACACAGTTATGAGTGTCTAAATTAAAAATTTTCAAGCATTGATTTCCTACGAACTTGAAATTGGCCGGTTCAGGATCAAATTCAGAAACGGCGAAAACGGGGTCTAGCTAGCATTGGGTTTGGACGTATCGTTTTTATTACAGACATATGTCCAAATATGTTACCAGCAGAAAAACTAAAAGATTTTAGCAAAATTAACAATAAGCGTGTCACAGCCAGGTGCAATACTTGGGTTATACTGCTTTAGGTGATCTGCAAGATCATGATAAGCAAGAGTTCATGAGTTCCTTTGACCTTTTTTTGGAGAGGATGTGGGCTGCTATATTAAGAATTTGCTGATACTCATGCGTGGTTAACGTCTTATTTTGGATAACGTTCTGAAACGCAAATACGCAGCTTTATAAATACTTTGCACTTTGAAATTGCACCATTGTGTTGGGTCATACCAATATCCCTGAGTATAGCTTTTGGTTTCACACAGTAGCTATCAATTTCTAGGTAGCAATCTGTAACCGTCTTGCATATTAATTAATGGTAAAACCTAACACACAATTTGAGTTTAATCAGGAGAAAGGAAGTTTCTGTTCAGTTCAAGTATTCACAGACTTCTATATTGCTAAACTGTCTTGCTGAGTGTAGCTGAGCGAATGAATAAGTCGGCGACAACAGTTTATTTGTAAGAAGAAGAAAAAAGAAACCAAAAAAAAACAAAACAAAGGGGTATGCTAAAAATAGGCTAAATTTTAACAAACATTTTTAAAAATGATTCTTAGTATTGATAATTAAAGTACATTTCTGCTGACATTTTTTGAAGTACAATTAAGCCTGTAAAGAATTAAGTTAGATCAATAATTGATCACAGAACACAGCATTTATTATTTTTAATTCCAATGTTTTCTTTTCTTACAATAGAAACTTGGTTTGAAGCCATGCTTAAGCACAGACGTGAATCTTTATTTACTATCCTGGGCCTCTTTTCATTTTAGTCATAAAACAGATGTTCACAAAACATTTTTTCCCCCCACTATGCATCAAGTTTGAGCCCAAATTCAGCTCTCAATCTGTTAGCACCACCACTGGATCTACACACCATTCCATGAAAATGGCTGCAGTGTTGTGTTCTTTTTTTTTTTTCCCTCTCTCTGCTCTTCCTTCTTCGTGAAGACCAGCAGAGCTCCAACTGAGCATGCCCAGAGAGCGCCATGTCAATGCTTTCTACAGAGAGTTGGTCATGTGACCTGAGAAGGGACGGTGCTTGTGCGGGGAAGCTAGACTTTAGTCAGTGGAGCTTTACTCTCGCCCTCTTCCTCCTCTTCCCCCATCAATGGAGACCCACATGCTATGTCAGGTACTGCCATGTTGCTGGGGGGCTCAACATAAAATAGTAGGATTATTAGCTTCTCTGTTTTGCTGCCTGTCTTTTGGGAAAGCCATTGCCAGATATAAGACTGATCATTTATTTGATTCCCGAAAAAGAAAAGAAAAAAAAATAGGCCAAGGTCTATCTCAGGTTGCTTTATGTCTATCTCTGTCTGTCTTTTTTATTGCAACTTCTCATTTGTCAATGTGATTTATTATTATTATTATTTTTTTTTAGATTTCTGTTCGATTATAGATGACCATCAGCTGATGTGTGTATGGGGTTGCAGAAGCTGCTCAGAAGGCCTTCCTGACTTGAGTTGTTGGACAGAGGCTGTTTGCAAGCTCTACCAGAAATTGTCTTGTGTTTCCTGTGACCCTGCTAGAAAAAGAACAGGAGGTTTTCATGGTGGTTTCTTGTGCTGGGCAAAGGAGCAGTGTGAGTGTCAGCTGTGAGATCTGTAGATCATATTTACTAGGCATATTTTCTGCAGCTATGAGGAAAGGAAAAATCTGGCACTGCCGTGGCACTTGTTTTCCCTCTGCAGGCTTCTAGTGAAGGTGTGGACCGAAAGCAGGCTCGTTCACATTGCCTTTGTTGTTCCTTGAAACCAATTATTCAATTCGTTCAAACCACGTTTTAAGACTTGGAGAGCTGTGTAGTCTATTAAACATAGATAGACAGATAGATTTTTGCTGAATATGTTGTGGTTGATTATTATCCCTGAATTTTGTGCAACCTTTTGCATTGAATCTTGAGTTCAGTTGAAGCTCAGAGTTGAAGGTTATGCTGATAAGGTCTTCGGCTCGCTCTTGCATGCATGGACAGGTCTGTGTTCGTTTATTTCTTTTTTTTTTTTAGTAAGCTGGGTGTTGCATGTTGTACATGATTACGTCGCTGTGGTTCCTTTATAGGAGAAGGCTTATTGAGGTGTCTTATAAGAGTGCCGTTTCTCCTCTCGCTGCTAGTTCTCTCTCAGTTGCTCTCCCCTGCCGTATCCCTTTGTGACTCTGTGTCTGTCTCTCTTTCCATACAGCCAGTATCAAGCAGGGGGATTCGTGTGTGGAATGGTAGGCATGAAACTGAAGATTCAGCCTTTTTTCTTCAGACAAACGTGACCCCGGGTAGCACTTTCACTACAGAGACGTAACGAAACACCTCATGAGGACTTGTGGCTCTGATTCAGAGTAGCGCTTTGCCTGGCAAGCTGACATGAATTCAAAATGGCTAATGGGGAGGTAGGGGTAGGGGTGAGGGGGGTGTGTGTCCTGAGCATGCTCCATTGGTGAGCTTAGTCATAGAGTGTTGGAGTAAAAGAAGAAACAAAAAAACAAAGCAATTGGTAAGATTGGTAATGATCTAGAGTGATCATGGCCTGCATGGTTTTCATGTTGAAATGATTTTGAAAAACAAAATTTTCTTTTTAATTCTATAGTATAAACAGGATTAGAAGAATATACTATATTAAAACCACTTCTCTGATTGGCTTGAATCCTGCTTTACCCTACACAGGTTCTAAAAAGGATTAAAAAAAAAAAAGCATATTATTAATATCTTGACAAGCAGTTAGTTTAATACCACTGAGTAGAAGTAATACAGATCAGGAGATCGATTTAGTTATACTAGCGATATACCAGAAAAACAGCCCTGCCCTCCTCAGGCTCAGGAGAGATAAAGAACTCTGGTGGGTAGACCAGATGAGATTCAGGATACCTCACACTCTTGGTTCTGCTTGCTTGTGTTGGACATCACATTCCTTTTGCCTTATCATACATCTGCTGTATATTTCTTTGCCAGCAAAATAAAATGGCAGCTTGCATTCATTGGTGACCTCCTTTAAGAAGAATAACAAAAAAAAATAAAAAATTTGAAATTTGAACTGACTGAGCATGCTCAGTTGGAGCTTTAGCAAAGCTGGCCAACAGAGGGAGCTGCTAGGTCACATGACCAGCAAGCTGGGTGAATGTCTGCATACAGGAGGAGGTGGGGAAAAAAAAAAGAACAACAATCTGTTTCGAAGCTCTCGTGCAGACTTAATGGAGGCCCTCGGTAGAAAGCAGGTATGATGCTGCTGGAAGAGGAACCTTAGCAAAGGACCAGGACCTCAAGCCTGAATCATTGCTGGCTCTGAGTATTTGTGGGTTTTAGGCTGTGCTTTTTTTCCACCATCTGCCTTTTATCCCTCCATTCATGTACAGACAGACCATTGAGAGTGCAAACTGGAGGGGGAGCTCTCTTGTGACAGATTGAGTCATGCGCTGGTCTGGTCCATGGATTGAAGTAGAAAGGTGGCTCTCAGAGCTCAAAGCTAAACGTAGTTGCCTTTAATCCTGGTACAGTAGGAGTAGTCAGACGGAATGGTTCGGCTTAAATGTTGGTGACTTGGGAACGTGCAAACGGAGAACCCCGTCCAGTCTGGTTTCATGGGTGCTTAATTAGTTTCTGTTAATTTAGGGTTCTGGCTTAAATGAAAAGCAAAAAAAAAGTTGACCGGTCTTGTGTCTGAAGTCTTCGCTTAGAATGCATGCTTCTGCTTGAGAATGTTCTTCTTTGTTGTTTCATCTGGTCTTTTTACCCCTATGAGTCAGGATTACCGCAAGAATGTTGGATAAGAGGAACAAAATGGTTGCAGATATGCCATGCTGTTTGCAGGAAGATAATTGATTCGTGCAGGTTTGGGCCTGTTAAACTAGCCAGGCCAAACTGAAAGAATGGCATGCTGAACACACAGACAGACACACGCATACAGAAAAAAAATGAATGCTGGTTATCCTAATTAGTCTGCTCAGGGGTGTTGTGCAATTTGTTGGAGGAACCGTTGAGATGTGTAGAGGAAGCAGAGGCCCTGGTGTCATGGAAGGCAGTGAAGGTTGTTTTTTGCATCAGTACTGTAGACATGTCTTTGTTGCAAACGTGGCCTTAGTGACAATGTGTTTCAGCATCCTAAGCATGTGGTGATTTACAGCTTAGAAAGATGTCTCATTGTGATCTCGTCTTAGCTTTTGGAAAAATGACCGATTGAGTGTGCTGAAGGTTGTTGGATAATCTCATGATTTATACTGTAAGACATATTTTTCATTATTCTATATATGCCAGGTCTACATGTTTTTTTTTTATTTTAAATTTTTTTATTATTCTATTGTGTTACATATGCTGGTGATGTTGTTGAGAGTTGTATTTTGCAATTATTCGATTTAAACGATTCTTCATTAGGACATGCGGAGTAAAGAAACAGACATATTGCAGAATGTTCTTTATTTATTCAACAGAGTTTATAAAAAATGTTTCATGTAAATAACAAATATGGCGTGTGTTGCTCCAGCATTTGAAACTTGAGCTGTTTTATTTCATGCCATGTATTTTTGGAGCAGCAGCATTGCAAATTCTCTCGTGAATCAGCCAAGGAGGAACGCTAATACCAAACAGGCAGGTCAAGTATTTCCTACATGTGGAGTAGTTCCTAACCCAGACAATTAGCCCAATTTGTATAGCTAAGAATGTTTTTTTTTTTTTTTTCCCTTTCGCCAAAAACCCTATTGACACAATAAGGAGTCAGTCTTATTTGATGGATGATCCTTCATTTGCACAAATCCTACCCGTATGTTCCTTCTGCCATAGAAATCTTCACTGTATCAGTAAACAAGCTGGTTACGAAATGGCGGTTGGGAGCCGAGGCCATTCCCTCTCTCTCTTTCTCTCTCGTCCTCTGTCGTAGATGGTCTCTCTCTTTGTCCTGTAGGGGGAGGACTTGGGAAGAAGAACAGCACTACTTCAAGGCAATGCTGTTCAGATATTAATAAAAAACAAGCTTCATGCTCCAAGCTTTTATTTTCTCTCTTATGTAATATGAAATACAATGCTGAAATACACTGAGACAAGTCAGCTGGTCATGCTGTAGAGAGACATGCTCATCCCCAGTGTTTTGGACTGGGGTCTCATCTTGGAGCTGCATTGAGGTCATAGTATAAGCAATAGGAATGTGCTGATAAGGATATAATTGTGGATTTAAGGTGAGGTTTGAGCCTGCTATACCGGAAATGCCAATGAATAAAACTGCGGTGCAACAGACTAACGGGTACTTGGTGCAAAACGGAGCAAACATCAGGGTTAAGATGTATGTTGTGAGACAGAAGTTTGGAAGTGCTGCGACTTGATGTCAGATTCTCCGGTTCTAGACGTGTCGCCTCTAGATGTCTTTTGAACATGTGACTAGTTTAAAAAAAAAAAAAAAACAGGATTTTTGTTATGGCTGGTTGTGTGGTAAAGGATCATGTTTGACTGGTTCTCCGTTTTGTTTTTGTCCGAATGCCCAAATTGGTGTCTGCCAGGTTATTGCTTATGAAAAAGTTAGCAATTAAATGTACTGTGACACTGAGATTGAGTTTATTTAATAACACGTGCCATTTAAGGAATGTTGTATGCTGACACCAGAGCAGATTTTTTTCTGAATGCTGGAAATTCCATGCATTGTACGACTACGTACAGCTTTATTTAGCCTATTATTTCCTTTAGTATTATTTACTTTAGTATTATTTACTTTATCCTAAAAGCTTGTTTGGAAGCTTGACAGCCATATGTGTTCTTAGTTTTATAGAAAACCCCAGAACATCACTTTTATATTATATATAGAAAAGAGCATTTTTTGGGGTTTGCCAGTATGAAAAGTGTCCACAGGTAATAGTGGAATATTTAAATAAATATCAGATCAGACAGGACATAGAGACTATTACAGATCATATACAATGTAATCCTTCCAAGCGTGTCCATAAAAATCTCTCACATTACTGATTCGAAAAGGGATTAAAGTCTTAGAGATATTCTGGCGATAGTGAGATTACATCTCCCCCTGTTTAACCAGTCTAGTCTTAATTGAACGGTCATTGTGGATCTTTTAACCGTTTTTTATTGTTCTGTCTTTAAATAGGAAGAAAGCAGGGTTTTTTTTATTTTTATACAGGATATTGTATGTGCAATGGAGAATGGGAAGCCAATAATGTTCCTAGATAAATTCAGATGCTTTTCGAATCAATAGTATTAAATCAAACCAGCTCTGGAGTATTAATGTTTCACATGGTTTACAAGGATTGCTTTTCAGGCCTTTTTTATATATATATAACTTTAATATAATATATAATTTATATCAATTTATTTCTGATATGGGGTAATTCATAGGGCCTTTAGTGAGAGCAGTATTACGGCACAAAGAGAAACAGAGATAGAGAGCTTTATGCAAAAGTAAAGTTCTGGACCTTGTGGGAAAACGATGAAGTACCCAGAAAACAATGTTTAGAAGTCTTGATTAAACAGGAAGGATATCAAGACCACACTAGGAGCTGGAGTGTTTTTACTCCTTTTGGAGGATCTGATGCACCATTGCTCTGAAATGCCTGATGGTTCACATCACAGCTCGACAGCTTTCCCTATCATTGTTTTTTGGTTTTGATGGACCAGAACCTCTCAGGTTTGGTTGGATGTTGGGGGGGACTCTTATTATGAAGTGGCTCCCCTTGTGGTGAGTGAGGGAAACAGAAAGAAGGACCGACCTTTGTTGAGAGAGCAGCTCCAACGAACGGCAGCCATTTTCTGTGTCCTGTGGAAGGCAGCCAGCGTGGCTGCCAATCAGATGAGGAGCTTCTGGGGAGCAAAGGCATGGCTGGGGGAGGGGCAGACAGGAGAAAAGCCTGGATTTCTGCTGTAATTACTGCACCTCCTGACCTCCCTCTTCCTTTTGAGCATGGCTGCTGAAAATCACTACAGTAGATGTTGAAGGCTGGCAAGTGAGTGAGTGAATGAGAGTGTGCAAGGAGTGCTTGTATAAGTCTAGTTGCATTGCAGTTGCCTCAGTAGATGGAGCTGCTCGACTGCTTCTGTCATTCACAAGCAAGTTTAAGCACTTGCTTAGTGATTCTCAGTTTTACCGTAGATTTTTGCTCATTATTGATCTTGTTGATGTTGACAATCTTTTTGTTTCTGTTTGCAGAGTCCACGCATTCTCTCTTTGCTCAATGGTCCTGGATTGATCCATGAACTCAGACAAGGACAGATATAGGCTCCTCGTGCCATTTCGACTGCCATCCTACAGGGAACAAGCCCTGCTCTGCATTGAGCAAAATAATTTCTGAGGCATGCCACACCACACTGCTTTGCATCTTGTGTCTTGTGTGCATTAGATTTCATTGCTTTATAAAGTTGTTTGGGCAAGGCACGTTCTGTGTCACGGCATCCCAGCAGGACACCGTTTGTGTTATTCAGATCTTTGTTCATGGGTATCTCCTGTATGCCTTTTGCCTGTACGTCTTTAGCTTTCTCTTTTGTCAAGAGATATTGACACTGAGGCATCAGGAGGTTCACTGCTGTTAACTGGAAAGGACAAACGTTGCAGTCGAAGGCCTTGTGGGAGAAAAAGGAACGATTTGTTGTAGTAGTGCTGGTTTTGTCATTTGTGCATTCAAAACTTTGGGCAGGAACCAAACCAGTACTGGAGATGAGGCACTTCCTCATTGCAGGGTTGGCTGAGCAGCTGGGACTCTCTCTAGAGTAATTGGGCTAGAGGCCAAATGCAATTATTCAAAATAGCAGGGGCAACAAAAAAGAGGGAGAGAATATAAGGAAGGTATGATGAAAGCAAGATATTGGGTCTGAGGAGATCTGGTTTTATCAGCAGGTCTTCACTCTTTCTATTCGCTCATGTCGCTGTAGGAAACACATAAATAATCAGGAATAATCATGCATCCGCAAAATTTTTTTTTTCTTTCATTCATTTTTTAAAAACCCAATTACATTGCATGAAATTGGGACTGATGCGTTTGATTAACTCTCTCGGGCTGTGTAACTCTCTCGTGATCATTTGCATTCGGTGTGTTTCTTAACAACACAGCTGTAGAAGGATTCGCTATTCCAATAGAGTCTTTGCCATCCAATCAAGGCCCCTGTTGTGTTGTTAAGAGACGCATTCCCAAAGGACGAGAGAGTGACTTTGTGTTTTTTCCCTTCTCGATCTCATGCAGACTTAATAAAATATGAGACTTTAGAAATATATATGATGAGCTAATCAGACAGTTCGTGTTGGTTCATCCTTTTCCTCAGGAGCTCGAGCATTCAGTTTGAGCATCTTGCATTGAAATTACAGCATTTGCAGCCCACTATGTGGCATAACGGATAAATTTGATATCATGTAGATTGTTAAGAGAGGACCTACAAAAGACTGCAGCTATAATAGGCCTCTTTTTTTTTTTTAAAGATAATTGAATGTATTTTGTCAGTCTTGCACCATTTTTATCTTAATTATGTTTTTTTTTTTCAGCCTGCTGGTTTGGTCAAAGGGATCACAGGGAAGACTGAACCGATGAAGACTGAGAGTATGAAAGACTCGCAGAACGAAGCAGAAGAAGGTGACTTCATTTTGAATTCATTGTGTACTATGATGATTATTTGATCTGTGTTTTGTGTAACATTCTGTTTCGTCGAATTAGGGCTTGAGGAGCCCTCGATCAGGCGAGCAGAACCTTCCAAAACAGCAGAAGAGCTGAATGGGACCTTTAAGAGCACTGAAGCTGACAAAGCTCAGCTGGACCTTGATGTCCAAAAGTCGTCCAACCAATCGCATGCCATGGAGAACGGACTCTCAGAAACCGATCCTCTTCACGGCTCCACCGTGGGCAGTAATGGATATATTCTCAGTCAGGCCCAGGACGAATCGCCGGCTTCCCAACACAGGACTAACTGCTCCCCAAAGGGAGCTTCTCCCCTAGGGTACGCAACTAAAACACTCCCTCTTTCAGCTACATCCCAAACCCAGGGCCAGGGTGCTTTAAGGACTAGTACAAGCACAGGACCCTGTCTGGCAGAGGGGTATTTGGAAAACGAGACTAAAAATGGCACTGCTGCAAACACGCCTCCACGTGTGACAGTACACAGAGCACGCAAGACCATGTCCAGGCCAGCCTCGAATCACGCACTAAAGGTAAATATGGTTCAACTAACAACTTGAAACGTAACACACGGGGTAGATAAAGAGTCAGAAAGCAAATGTAGAAAAGAAAAACATTCAGAAGTATTATGAACCGAAGATTTGTAAAATGTAAAACAAATTGGGTTGAATAAATATTGTTTTTCTTTTTCCTTCTATAATTTTATTCAGAAAGTGAAACGATCACATTTAATAGATTCATTACACGTCAACTTTAATTATATAAGCAGTCCAGTATGTCAGAATATTTTCTACGATCATTCAAAAAAGGATTTGCAATGTAGAAATCTGCAACTGATGAAAATTATGTTAATTTATGTAGCAAATACTTTGCTAAAGTATGAATTACTGAATCAATGCAGCGCGACAGTGCTGAGGCATGAGTGAAGACCAGGTTGCTTTGATAGCAGCCCTCAGCTCATCTGTATTATTAGGTCAGGTGTTTCTTATCTTCCTCTTGACAATACCCCATACGTACCCTGAGAATAACCAGGGTTTAATTTGATCTTATCTTATTCAACCTCTCATACATAATGTATAGAGACTCAATAAAGAAATTCAATCTTGGCCGGAAGTAACATCTGGTGAGTGCACATCACTAGTACATTTAGCCTGTGCTAAGCCTACTACATAATGCACAAATCAATGTCTAAAAAGTTATTTTCACTTGTGTTTTACCTAGTTAGCTTTTGAAGGGTTATATATAGCTACTACAGTGTCTCCGGACTGCGCACACCCAGAAACGACAACAATAGCAGTCATAACAGGCCCAACCTACAAGTGACGCGAGAGAATTGCTAGTGTAAACACAGTGCTATTTCACAGTCGTCTGGTTTTTCCAGAGGTAAAGTGATGCATTTGATCTCTGTAGATTTTAAACAGGGAAATAAAAGAGCCAAGCGTGGTGAAAAGTGAGAGTGTGGACCGATCAGAAGCTCAACCGCCTGTGCAGGCTCCTCCCACTCAGAACCAGCTACCTCAGAAGCAAACTGATGCCACACCAGCACCAATCGCCACACCAGCCAAGCCACACACAGGTTGCGTATTAATCTGCCATATCCTTGTCTTTTTTTGAAAACAGCATTGTCCTAGTGAGCTCTGGAAATATTGACACCTTTCTTGAAAATGAACATATAAATAAATACCATGTGATATTTTTGAGCGTATTCATTTGTGAACGGTGCACAGTTGTTTTTTTTTCTGCACAATTAAAGAAAGTATTCTGAAATTTTAAAATGACCACCACCGTTAATATTTCGTGAAGGCCTGGATAGAATAACAGCACTGAGTCACTCCCTGTAATAGATCTTGGACCACTCTTGCACACACATCATTTGAATGTGAGCTCTCATTTTCAGTGCAGTGAAGATAAAAAGTCTACCACCCCGTATAAAATGGAGGATATTTGCGATGAGATAAACCATGTGACATATTTTTCTGCCTTAATATTATACAGCAGCCAAATATAAAAGTAGAGTTGTTTAAGGGAGAGAAAAAAAGCAATAACCTGAGTGCGCAAGTATGGATGCCCATTTATAATGCAGCATATGACACAGCTTGGAATTAACCAAACGCATTAAATATTCAAAAGACATTCTCGTATACCTATACTCAATCAAATGAGTTTCTCAACAGCAGAAATGTGAGGTTGTATAAAAGGTATGTGTGTTAGTATGTATTAGGAGGAAGCACCTGTTGTACCACTATGGTAGGTGCGCAGTGATCCAGTGGTGGGTGTGACTTGACAAGACTCATGTAATTCAAATCAGCCCTAAAGAATGTTTCGCTCTTACTGGTGTCGTCTTGCTTTAATCATGGTCCAAAAATCCCTTACAAAAGCATGTCCTGGATCAGAGACATGGATCAGGAGAGGGGTACAAATGAATTTTGAAAACAGATATACAAGACATGATGAAGGCCATCAACAAGGAGTGGAGACAATGAGTCTCTCCTGTGATATTCCCAAGAGCTGAATGTCCCTCAAAAAATGTCCAAAGGATAAATGAAAAAAAATAATCGGAGAGTGAAAAACTGCCAAGAGAAAGATGGCAACATTAAAGAAGCTGCTACAGGAGTGTCTGGCAAATACTGCGCACTGTGAATGAACACTTTATCCAGAGTGAAGCATGGTGGTGGCAGCATCATGCTATGGTTTTGCTCCTCTTTAGCTGTATCTGGGGCTTGACCAAGGGGAATCATGGACAGCTCTATTTAATCAAGATTAGATTTCTATAAAAATTTGATAGATCTACATAGATATCCATCATCTATTATAAAAATGCAGTGTTCTCCGTTATCCTTACTTAGATGGTGTATGCCCATGCCTTCTCTTAGAAGAGTTTTAGACTTTCTGTAGAACATGATATAGAACGTTTACGGAGGTGACTGCGTTGACGAACAATGTGCACAGATGGTTGAAGAAGTTTAAAGAAGGGGAAAGCAGCACTGTAGACAAACCACATAGTGAAAAAGACAATCAACTGTGACGGAGGGGATTTTCAATGAGGATTTGAGAGTTGGGTTTAACAATGGTGCAAACTCATGGCTTGTATAGAGGAAAGGTTACTCTTTACGCTCACAGTTTGGACAACTTATGTCAGTTAAAAGTTGTTCCCACTTTTGCATTACTTTCAGTACAGCCCTCACATTTCTCCACATATTAAGTAAATGTCTCTGAAGGGTGCCATTACTAATAGAGCTAGCTGTACTCTGGTGGAAAAATGCACTGTAAATAAATTAAACTGGCCTAAAAGTGGTGGGTGTTGGCATGAAAAAAGCTAAACTGGTTTATATGCCTTTGATGATGTGTTGGTATTTGACTGCAGACTTTTTCTTACTCAATAGTGTCTGTGTTGCGAAAGAAGAAGAGAAAGATGGGAACGTACAGCCTTGTTCCCAAGAAGAAGACCAAAGTGCTAAAGCAGCGCACAGTGCTGGAGATGTTCCAGCGTGTGCCCCAGTCTCCACCCACTCCTCAGGTCAGCATTCCCGACATGCCAGCTTTACATAGAACCTTGACGCATCTTGAAGCTCTGATTATTCTTGGTCGCTGTTTCACCTGCGGGTTTAGCCGGGGCAGTTCACGTGTAAAGTCATGAGAATTCAGTTCAGTCTTGGCCCTTGCTTGTGCTTTGTTTTTTAGTTCAAGTTGTTGATCGATGTGGACAGGGGATGTTTCTGAGCTCTCATGGACTTGCGGGTATGTTCAACAGGTCTCGCCGGAATCCGTTGCTCCGCAGCAGCCAAAAGAGACCATGCAGGTGAACGGGGATCGAACAGAGAACGATTCCGACGAATCCGAGTCGGATGATGATTCCGAAGATGAAGAAGAGGCGACTGGAAAAGAAATGGCTGAAGCATCTCAAGAGGACAGCAGATTACCTTCAGTGCAACAGGTGTGGATGTTTTTCCTTATCATTCCTCACCGGCGATTATTTGGTTATAAATATAAATTAGGTTATGAATGTAGAGACGGGCAGAATGTATTTCACTGGAATTTGAATGAAATCTTTTAACCTTTTCTCACTTGCCACTTATTTCAGCCTGACAAAACCAGTTATTGCCAAACTGAGGCACAGTATAAAATGTCTGTAAAAAAGTCAGCAAATAGTGGACTTTCTTAAACACATTTGTTTGTTGTTTATGTATGATTTAGCTTGGAGAGGAGCACGAGTCTGAAGAGAGTGCAGAAGAGGAAGGGGATGAAGAACAAGATGAGTCAGATTTGGTGAGAGCCCCAGACATTCTTTTATCTGAAGATCTATAGTTTTTCTTTTGAACCAGTCGAGCAGTTTCCACTCTCTACAAGCTTTCCTGTCAGTATAGAACTCACTATAGAATTTGTTAAAGTGTTAGTCTCATTTTTGTCTGTTTATATGTTATTAAAACCTAGTCTGTGACTAGTCATGATTTTATTAAGGGCACATCAGGAGTTAAAATGCACTCTTATGATGTTAGTTAAGGATTAGGCCAGAATTTGTTTTAAATTAATTTAATCTGCTTCAGAGTTCTGAATCCAGCTTGAAGAAGAAGGCGAAAAAGAAGGCGAAGGCAGATAGCCCTTGGCTCCGGCCTGCCAGAAAACGTAAAAAGAAGCTGAAGGCAAAGTCCACAGAAATTTCAGGTACTGTAGAATCTGTATGTATGTGTTAAGGGTCAAAAGTTACCTAATTACTTTAATGGTGTCCATCTGTGTGTCACATGATGTCAGTATAAATGCAACTGTTCTGGGAAAGCTCCAGAATTTGTTACATTCCAAAACAAACATCATCAGGAACATGTAGAGCAAAGTTCAGTTAAGGCTTAGTTATTAAAAATACTGTGTTCCAAATTTTTACCATATCTCAGAGCACAACCAAATCCGGTACTGAAAATACAAAGAATATGGCAGAAGCGCACCTACAGTGGGGGAAATAAGTATTTGATCCCCTGCAGTTTTTCTAAGTTTGCCCACTTACAATTTAAGAACGAGCTCCTATCAACAACGCGTTATGTGTATAAAAGCCACCTGAACACAGAATTTCTATCTTCCATTCAAACCTCATCAATATCGGCAAGACCAAACAGGTGTCAAAGGAAGTCAGGAACAAGACTAGACCTGCTCAAGGCTGGAATGGGCTACAAGACCAAGAGCTAGAAGCTTGGTGAATAGGAGACAGCTGTTGGAGTGATTATTTGCAAATGGAAGAAATACACAGTAACCATCAGTCTGGAGCTCCATGCAAGATTTCACCTCATGGGGTAAGAATAATCATGAGAAAATGAGGGATCAGTGCAGGACTACAAGGGAGGAGCTTGTGAATGATCTCGAGGCAATTGGGAGCACAGTCACCAAACAAAACCATTGGTAACATGATATGCCGCCAAGGATTGAAACCAGTGCAGCAAGGTCCCCCTACTCAAGAATGCACATCTACAGGCCCATCTGAAGTTTGCCAATGAACAGAAGGATTGGGATAAAGTGAGACCAAAATTGAGCACTTTGGCATCAACTTGACACTTTAGGGCTGGTTTCATGCTAAAGTTACTGACTTTGCTGCATTGAGGGTTTAATGGACGGGCCATGTATTGTAGCACTTTGGACAAGAACCTCCTGAAGATGGGTTGTGGATGGGTCTTCCAGCATGACAATGACCCAAAACATACTGCCA
>JAQMYK010000011.1:21626455-21646184 GCA_030014345.1 Clarias buthupogon | reverse complement strand
GAAAATCCATTGTGTTCCACAGTGCTTACTATAGTTCGGCAGGGATCTAATATGGTACTGCTTGTCCTATACAATACTAGTAGTATGTACTACATATCTACTATACCATGGTATAGTACGTATAGTTATAAATTAGTAGATACCGCTTAAGCACTGTCATACACAATAGGTAGCATGGTGTCCACCAAAGTATTGTGGTACACACCGTAGTACTACCATGGCACCTACTGAAGTGCCACCGTACCAATGTACCTATGTAATTTGGCAAATACCATAGTACCATAATACCATGAGGCCCACGGAAATGCCACAGTAACTACCCTAGTACTCTATAAACTACTATGGCGTCTCCCATGCTTTAAACAGAGCCACGGTTTCAGTGATCTCAGTTAGACTATGCAAATTTTAACAAATTATATTTTAGTTAAAAAAAATAAAAAATCCTTGACAGTTGAAATGATGCCTTAGACCAAACCTATGGTGCATGTTTCTTCAGTTCCTCACTCACAACTTTAAAAGTCACATGTTATACTCCTTTTTAACAGGTTAACATGAGTTTTAGAGGTCTACAAGATGTGTCTATTAATGTCCTAGCTGAAATACCACTTAGCTCATGCAATCTGGTGTCCCTGATACTCCTTCTGCTTCACTTCTGTTATAACATGCTGTTTCATTGTCTATAGCTTTAAAATCCAAATGAGCTACTGCGCTCCCATGCCTATTTGTGCAGGCGATTTTTTCTAGCCAGTTGGAATGCATTTCAGCTTCCCTGAAATTAAGGGATGAAAAGAGTTCTTATTGTTCACCAACTGTTTTGAAGTATTCATTTTCTGACGAATATTTTCAGATATTTTCCACCTGTTTCAGGCATTTCTGATGTGACTGGGGAAAATACACCTATCCATACTCCTACCAGTGCCGGTCTCAAACCTGTATAAAATTTTTCAGTGTTATACTGTCACTCTTCAAACAATAATAAAAAAAGTGCAAAATATTCATATGTCTTTATAAGTATTAATAATAAAATTGGTGTAAGTTTCTAGGATCATATGAGCTGTAAAAATTGTTGCTTAAATCAATGCATTCCGTGCAAAATTAAGGACTGTTTCCCCCCAAAATATGTAGTGTCCGTAACCATGTCAAATTCATGTTGCAATATCTTAACAATTTTGCATTTAAGAATAATACCCTTTTTCACGTTTATGTCTTTTCATGTCTTTCATGTCAATAAGGACAATACATCTAGTTGAGACACTTTTTTAAACAGCAATACCATGATTTGCCCGCATAGTTGGTTGAAGCTACCGTATATAATGTTTTATTATCTTTTGTGCATAACATTAAAGAGTTATTTAAACAGGACTCATGCACTACATGCACGGAGCATTTTAATTAGTTAACATTTGCTAATTATTTGCTAATACAGCTAACCTGCAGTTCTTTAGAAACAGAAGGTCATATTTTTGGACTTTATCTAAAGTTGAATTGTAGACTAAATATGAAGAAAAATAAATCTTTTAAGGTAGAACCACAGATTATTAGGGCTCTAGTATACTAGGCTTACTCACTAGGCTTAGGGCTCTAAGCCTAGTGAGTGGTAACTTCTACTTTTAGCTTGCTTTGCTATTCTGACGGTAAAGCTAGTATAAACTCTACTACTGAAATGAAAAGAAAAAAAATTGTCTGTTGTGTGAGTGTATGGTAAGAAAGCCATTTGCTCTGTACTCATATCACTTTCGCCAAGTGTTGATGTTTTGTGTTTAAAAAAAAAAAAATCTTTTTATTGGATATGCAAAAACACTGTAATTTGTATTTTGTCAAATGAACCAGGCATGGCCTACGCAGTGCTCGCTTGCATTACCATTACACATGCCGCATTTGTTCCTAAAGACAGAGAAGGGCTGAGAAAAGACATGATTTAATGGAATGATGGATTCAGAGAAAGGGATGGTCAGTCAGAGTCTGTGTTTTTTGTCTCTTAACCTCTATGAGCTCCACTGCACACTGATCCAGCATCAAGGGACCTGCTTTAATTGTCTTCCACATTTCCACTATTCAGTCCCTTCCTCTCTTAAAGTCAATTGTGTGTGTGTGTGTGTGTTTTTACTTTGTATCACCTGAATGACCACAATGCCACAATTCAAAGCCTGCTGAATCCAATTACATTTAAATTTATTCATTTATCCAAAGCAACAAAGTGTTAAGCTTTTCATGTGACAATTATCCGGGATGTTTATCATCGTATAAAGCTGCATACGATTTACAAATGATCTGTGTTTAGAAGAGCTCGAGAGAGTATTTAAGAAGGACGGTGTATTTCTTTTCTTTCCAGTAATCTCCTAGTTGACCCCAGGATTTAAAGATGCTCGACAGTAGCCTAATTCACAGCTTAACACTTGCATTTGACACAAAGCTGTTTAGTGGATTGTTAAGAAACATAAAAAAAAGGAGAAGAAGTACAAATCTTAAGTGCCAATACCATCCACCCGTTAGTCACTAGAGTATGAACAAATGACTTAATGTAACGCTTGCTCTTGGCCGCCTGAGAGTTGTCAGCTTCTCGGGTCAATGTTTTGACCCTTAATCACCCAAGATAGTAGTTGCTTTAGTAGACTTGGTCCTAAATCCCAGAGAGCATGCCCTCTCCTGCTTGAATCGATTGCAATCCTGTTTGATGTATATGGCGGCACTGTGGTGTCAAAAGCATTTATCAGTACCAGGCTCTCTTTAGAGCTATTGCTTCCCATTCATCTGACAAATTAAAGACAATATTTCAGACTGTATTGCCTACACCTTGTTATATAGGATTACACTACTGCATATATGAATTTGTGCTGAGGATTACATTTATATGCCACAACAAGCACTAATAATAATAATAATAATAATAATAATAATAATAATCATGTACAATGTACTGCATGGTTCTTCATCAGGATCATATTTAGAGGCAGATTATTTTGGTTTTGCCTCCACCACACATCATGTGATTAGTTTGTTTCCCAATTGCATGCACCTGTTATGTGTTCATTCCCTGATTACCTTGTCTAGCTATTTATCTCATTACAAAACCTTTTGGTACTGTATATCGATCTGAGTCTTAATTTTCCCATGACCCTTGTTCCTAGTTTAGAATAGACCTTTGGCTATGTTCACATTACGAGCCATGTTGTACAATTCCATTTTTTGGGTCAGATTGGATTTGCATTAAAATTTGGTTTGCATTCAAAATTACAAGTGACTTTTATCTGACTCTAATGTGGACACGTCTGTCCTCTGAAACGGCACGAATGTGCACATCGAAGCGTCTTTGTTCATTTCAAACACTATCTGGGTTGTAGCAAAATCTCCCTGGAACTGTTCTCATTCAAATTGCATGTAGGACCACATATGAAAGTGACCTCTGGTTTGTATATTCAAACAGGCCTAAAAAAATCTGATCTATGTTACATTAGGGTAAAAAAAATCAGATTTGAGTCACTTCAAGCTGATAGTGTGAACCTAGCCTTAACGTTTTACTGATAATCCTGATAATGAATGCTCTAATAAAACTCATGCTGAGCTTACGTGCTTGCATCCTGTCTCATTTCATCATGCTGTACATTACACGAATAACTTTAAAAGACTTTTTTCATCTATATCTTGCTCTTAAAACCTCAGTTTGCCGAGTGCATATACATGGACGTTTAGAGGTCTGATAAGATTTCTAGCTTTAAGATTCTGAAGTTTGTGGTGAGAGAAGTGTATACAAGATATCAGAAGCCTAATGGTTTGCGAGAAGAGAGTCTGAGGCTCAGGAGGGGGAAAAAATGCAACCTTCCCACCACCAAGGAAAGGAATGTTCGCATCATCTGTATACTTGCAAAATACAAACAAATAAATGTTGCATTTTATACTGTATGATTGAATCAAACTTGATCTGAACACAATGACCCACTGAATAGCAACCCGCATAGATTCTGTACAGCAATGTGAAGGAAGTCTTCATTGTTACACAAGGGTAGATAGTGGCTTGAGTTGTAACATGGAATAAGGCTCGCAGGGGTGGTCTCAGGAGACACCATCTCATCTGGAGGTGAGAATGGAAGAGACTTAACCTGTGATTTCTGTCCTAAGGACATTTAAGGACTTCCTTTATCTCTTCCTCTCCTCCTCTCCTTGGTTTTCTATTGGTGCTAGATTTAATGTTGGTGCTCTACTTTGACATCAGTTAAGCCACTATCTATAATCTGATAATTAATGCTCTAATAAAACTCATGCTGAGATCACGTGCTTGCATCCTGCCTTCATGTAACGATTATCCGCCATTTTTAGATGTAGATCGTGTTTTATTTCAAACTACCAAATGTGATTTTATTTAATGAAACCTTTAAACATGTACGGGGCTAATGCAATATGAATTGATAATGACTCATATGATGAACTGCTCACATTATCATGCTGGTTTTTAGGAACAGGGCACCGAACACCAGGAGGCCTTTTTGTTGCCATGGCAATTGATTTGGTTCTGTGTCTCCGTGCTGTATACGCAATGATTGGAGAGGGGGGAAGTGTGGCACTGAATAAAATCATCTTTTATTCTGATGTTTGTGCTCGGGAAATGATAGCACTAGCATCACCCGGGCAAAGCTTGCCCTGGTCTTAGATGAGAAAACTGATGTAAAACGAGTATGACCAGAAATACTAGAGCTTTATAACAGTATAATAGAATGATCGTATATAAAGGTTTATAAAATTTTTAATATAGCCAATCACCAAAATTGCCTAGCTAGTGTTCACTGCTAGGAAACTTGGTTGCAGTTGTTATAGGTAGATTGCACTAGAAAATAAAATATTCTATACAATGCATTTGAGGTCCAGTGTAACATATAGTTGTAACATTTTATTGTCTTAAATACATATGAAGGATTATAGCTACAGTATGAGAATAAGGACTGGTATTTAGGAGACTCACAGTTTAAGTATCTCAGGCTTTTGTCCCTGAGTGATGGGTAAAAATGATGGTGCAGTTTACTGTAGATTGGGTGCAGCTTCTGCAGTGAAGCGCTCACTGTAACGAACCTTAATGGTGAAGAAGGAGTTGAGCCGTAAGGTACCTAAAATGAGATTCTTTTATGCGGTGGTCAGGCTTACTGTACTGTCTCACATCGGGTTAGGTGTGAGACAGTACGCCTGCTGCTCTTCTGCATCAGAAGGAGCCAGTTGAGGTGGTTCAGACACCTGATAAGGATGTCCCTTGGTTGATGTTCATTGGAAGTGATGATCTAGGACATGCTGGAAGGATTATATCTCTTGGCTGGTCTGGGAGCGATTAGGGGTCCTCCAGAAGCCGCTGGAGGAATGTGGGCATCTCTTCTTTTCTGCTGGTCATAAATTGGACTAATAGGTTATGGATGGATAATCAGACTCAGTCATGCTAGAGGAGTTAACTTTAAAAAAAAAAACTTTTAAGTTCAGCACATTTGTGCTGAGAGACGAAATTCAGAAGTGTGGCTGCCATAGTTTTAAAACGAAAGCACTTAAATATTGCTCCAGGCTGGTGGAGGGATTAAGCAGATTTTAAAAATTCTGTCCATGGGACTACCTAAAAATATGTCACATACTCACAGCAAGACACATTTTCGCATTGATGCATTTGCGCACCCTGCCTGCGACAGTGATCCGTATAATCTATTATGCTTTTTTGCAAATCTTCCTCCCTCTCAACCTCTTTTTGTTTCCTCCCTCAGGCCTTTTTTGCCAACATGTCCCCGTCCCTCACCTGACATTTAAATGTTAGCGCCTGTTCAGATCTAAAGAAAGCCGCTATTATGTTTAGGGTCATTCCCTGTCATGCTGGTCTTGTCCCAGTATACCCCATGTCGGGAACCTCGCCTCTTCAAAGAGGCAAATGCTTCTGAGGCCTGCTGTGGCTGAACTAAACATACGTGATGGCACCTAATGCTCCGCTGTTGAATGCTCGATTTTGATTAGTCAGATTCATTTTCTAGAATTCTAGAGGTTTTTAAGTTATATAAAAACCTCCATGAGTCTAATGATATAAGACGTAAAACGTGCTGTTACTTAACAGAGGAAACAAGTAAATCATGATTTTTTTTTATTTTACTTAAACCACATTTTGTATTTAACATTTATGGAAGGAGTCTCCAGTGTCTGCACTTTGTAATAAGTAAAGCTGTTCTTTTATGAGAATGTCACACTTCCTCATCACATGAGTTCTCTGTAACAAGTTGCAATATAGAAGAAACTAGTGTTTATACAGTATCTATCTGCTATGATGTAAGAAATAACAGGAACCAATCTGGATACAGTCAAACTTACTGTATGATGTCTTTTTTATAATAATGTACATAAAAATTGTAATCATTGAAAAATTTAACCCTCACTTGTCCTGGTATTGGAAAATAACCCACTTTAGAAGAGTGAACATTGTCTTACTAATGTATGAATATACTGCACAACACTTGTTTTTTAATTAATATCATTATTTATAAACATTTATGTACCCTGAAAGCATATTTTTAAGTTTGCCAATGAGGACATATGTAGAGTTTACCTGCTTTAACATTTAAGCAGTTATGCAATGCATGATGCAACTGCAGGTTAAGAGCTTCATCAAACTTTAGGACGGGAAAAATGTAATCTCAGTGACTTCAAGAGTGGCATGGTTGTTGGTGCCACACTTTCTAATTCCATGCTTTTTCCTCATTTTTATTTCTTTCTACACTGTAAAACAATGCTGAAGGCGTCCAAAATGTCTAATAATCAATAATTTTTGACCAGTTTATATTGAGATGTGTCCGCTACTTATCCTGTAACGCCTTCGTAACGGCTCTAATCTTACGTGTTGTTAATTATTGATTTCTGAGGCTGGTAACTCTAAATGAACTTCTCCACTGAAGCAGAGGTAAGTTCTGATGTTGATTTCCTGGGATGGTCTTCATGAGAGCCAGTTTCATCATGGTGCTTGATGGGTTTTGCAAATGCACTTGACAACAACATTCTTGCAAGAACTGTTCCAGAACAGCTGACGTTCATGTCTTAAAATAACAACTGGTGGTTGTTGTTGTTATTTAATGTGTTATTTCATCGCATTTACAGCATTTGGCAGATGACCTTATTCAGAGTGAATTACATTTGTATACATCTGATCATTTGATGGTTACTCAAGGGCCCAACATGGGCAACTTGGTGGTGACGGTCAGATTTAAACCAGAGAACTTCCGAGCCGTAGTCCAATGCCTTAACCACTGAACTACCCCTGCTCCCATTTCAAAGTTTCGAAATCTTAAGTATAGCCTACTTGTAAGTAAACTTGTGTCCAAGTCTTTGACTGATGCTGTACTTCAGGTTACACAAAACCATTCATTTCGTGGCAGTTATGCAAGTTGAAACAGTCCATTGATGTAAGAGGTCATAGCGGAATGACCAGGCTGCTTTGAGCACACAGGAAGACTATGGTAACTCAAATCAACACTCTTTACAACCTAAGAGTACAAAAGCACCACACTGGGTTCAATTCCTGTCAACCAAGAACAGAAATCTGTGGCTACTGTGGCCACAGGCACACTAAAACAGCCAAATGTCAAGTTCTGCTGCTGTCACATGATTGGCCGATTGGATAGGAATACATGTGTTTCGATTAAAGTGAACATACTATATGTACAAGGAAATAACTGGAAGCGAGCCCAGTGCCCAAAGATCAAATTCAGCCCTAAAAACCTATTCAATTTTATTTTATTTTATTTGTATAACGCTTTTAACAATGGTTATTGTTGCAAAGCAGCTTTACAGAATCAAAAGAAAATTATGGAAATGTGTATGAAATGTGAGGAAATGTGTGAATCAAAATGATCAAATTGTCCCTGATGAGCAAGCCGAGGACGACGGTGGCAAGACAAAAACTCCCTGAGCTGGCAATAGGAAGAAACCTTGAGAAGAACCAGACCCAACAGGGAACCCATCCTCATTTGGGTGATAACAGATAGCAGGGATTGATCTGCATCATACTGTGTGTTAGGAGGCCGGAAGTTCAATATAACAATATAAATAATATTCTGTGTCCATGAGTCCCCCATAACTTTGCTGCTTTGTTACAATAGTCCAACCTAGAGGTGATAAAAGCATGAACTAATTTCTCTGCATCATTTAGTGACATATAATGCTTTTGTTCTCAAGTACATTTCAACATTTATATATTACATTACATATGTTTTCACAAAACCGAAAAAAATTCTCATATTTTTAGATACATTTCTATTGAATAAAAGGGTAAGTCATGAGCTTAAGTAAATAATTTACGTAAACACTGTAAACACTGAACTTCATATTCATATACGCTTATTGTTACTGTTGCTTCCTGTTAGATATTATATTTTTTCAGTATTATTAACCTAATATATGCGCAACCCCATCCCCACAAATGAAATAAATCATCCCCGGGAGCAGCGGAGAGTAATCCTGGACCTGACAATGCTGGAAGGATGTAAACATAAGCGCTGCTGTATTCTTGCTTTCTGAACATAATTCACAAACAAAGCCATACATGATTCATCTCACTGTGTTGTCCATCTCTGTCTGCTCTCTCGGTTTGATGCCGTTGAGGCCGTGTCACCTTCTTGTTACTATGGTGACGGACAATGGACCATACCCAGCATGGCTTATGCTTTACACACACACACACACACACTTGTCTTTCCTTTTCTCCATCACCGTTTGGGGGAAATGTGGGCCTTTAATGAGTCTCCGACTATGCTTTTTAACCGACTGTAGCTCATCTTGACATGTTATCATCTATCGTTATAAAAGTAAGAGCTCACTGCTTCTTTTAATGCAAGATTGTTATGTCGCTCCTATAAAATCACAAGCTCAATAAGAAGTAAATGTTCATCCTTTCTCCCCTATACAGCTGAAATTAAGACCAGAGGTGGCATATTACTGTCTGAGTAAAGTGTATGAAATTGTGTGCATATTCTAATATCTGTCTAGATCTTAAACCTTATCGAACAAACTATTCATACTGTATATTTTCAGTGTCTGCATCCCCGAGAAACATACAGTATAAAGCAGTAGAGAAATTGTGAAACGTTTGCTAGAGGATATGGAGTGATGAGCATGCCAGATTGTGAGTCATTAACACAGGTGTAAAACAGCGTTATACTCAGCACAGTGGGACAACTGACACAAACACAGCACGTTACTTTATGTGTGTGATTTTATTCATGTAAAAATGCAGCTTCTATTAGATCCTGGTCTGATCCTAGAGAAGAGCTACTGTACCACAAACTGCTGAAACATGTAATTCTGGTTATGATATAAAGGGAGCAGGACATACTGTACAATGCGTCATGATGTTGTTATATAATTCCTGTTATCCGTTATCACCCAAATGAGGATGGGTTCCCTGTTGAGTCTGGTTCCTCTTAAGGTTTCTTCATATTGCCATCTCCGGGAGTTTTTCCTTGCCACCGTCGCTGACACCCTTGATTTGCTCATCAGAGACAATCTCATTATTATCTAAACACATTTTTGTCTCACTCATACACACTTCCATTCATTTTCTTTTCATTTTGTGGAGCTGCTTTGAGACAATGACCATTGTTAAAAGCACTACATAAATAGTGCCTGGTCGAGTATAATGTTTTGGTAGGTGTTCGGTAACATCAACGTGAATGCCAAGGTTTCCCAGCAGAACATTACCCAAAGCATCACAGTATATATGCTCTTTATACCGATCAGCCATTCCATTTCACGTTCTTCAAGTGACGAACGTTGATTATCTCCTACTATTGCCACATTCCAAGGGAGAGGATATATTACGCAACAAGTGAGCAGTCGGTTCTTGAAGTTGATGCATTAGAAGCAGGAAAAATGGGCAAGTAAAAGGATCTTAGAGACTTGAACAAGGGCAACATTGTGATGGCAAAAAAAAAAAAAAAACTGGGTTAGATCATTTCCCAAATGGCAGGCCTTCTGGGGTGTTCCTGGTATGCAGGAGTCATGAGAATCCAAGTCTCATTAATCTACATGGGAAGCAAAGCTTAACCTGTTTGGGCCAATCCAACAGAAGAGCTACTGTAGCACAATGGCTATGATAAGAGGATGTCAGAACCCACACTGCATCTTACAGTAGCTTGCTGTGTATCGGGATACGTAGCCACAGAGTACCTGACCCCTGTCCACTGCTCAAAACTCCTATAATGGGCATGTGAACTTCAGAAACTGGACCAAGAAGGTCACCTGGTTTGATGAATCATGTTTTATTTTACATCATGGATGGCTGGGTGTACAGTATGTTCCTCACTTTTCTGGGCAATAGCAGGCTCAAGAATGCATTATGGGAAGAAGGTGTACTTGTTCAGACAGTGTTTTTTTTGGGGGGGGGATACAAAAGGGACCTACACAATATGAGGCAGATTATATTATTGTTATGGATGATAACTATATTATATATACAGTACATACTATATATAATAATGTATGTACATGTATGTACAAAATACATAAATGTCTTCCAGTCATTATCTTATGAAAATATAGGAAATGTGATTATGTTACATCTACCGTTTTTATTGTGCAAATGTTTGTGGATGGCCGTGCCAGTGTAACGTCTTTCAACTGTCTTATCCCTTTTTTATTTCATGTTTATTCTAAGTCTTCTCATAGGCCTAGTAAAGGTCATTAGAGAGAGAGAGAAATAGAGAGAGCTGAGTCTGCTAATCTTAATGAGTTTGTTCTGCTAAGGGAGAGGTTTGTGTTCTGCCACTATGGTACCTTCTGAATAAGATGAGACACACTACGTGGACTTTGATTTGAAGGAATGGATTTATGTTTAAAGGACTACACATTCTAATAAATTTATTTTGATCGAGTGAATCGGTGGTGTGATCAAGCAGAATTTGGTTAATACTGATAAAATGTCAAACGTTTCAGAGGCTGAGCAGCGTTAAAGAAAGTACGTTCCTGTTGTTGCTTAAGTCATGCATCATGTCCAAGGTTGAATGCATATGAGTTATGACAGGAAGATGCTCAGCATGGTGTATGGAGCTTTGATTCTGTTGGTCTTTTTGTCAGATAGCAGAGGTGTTTGTGCCAGGAGAGATCGGAAACCTCTGCTCTGTGTGGGTAGGTGAGAAAATGCACTGTGCAGGGTGGCTTATTTGTGTTACGTCAGTGGTTAACATTTACCTTTTTTTTCCTTCTTTTTTTCTTTGGAACGATTGTGTTGGCAATACCACCTGCATCCAAAATAGATTTCAAAAAAATTAACCCAATCTTAGCCAAAACTGAGACCTAATTTAACAAACATGATTTAATTAGAATACCTTTAAAGAATACAGTAATACCACGGCACACCATCAAAGCTCTTGTAGAGACTTTGATGTCTTGATGGTTCAAAGCTGTTTTCGAGACACAAGAGGATTCTACACAATACAGTATTAGGCAGGTTATTTTATTGTTACATCTGATCTGTGTATGCATGGTAGTCTCATATAGTTGTAGCAAATACAAGAAAAAGGGAAAAACTACTGAAAATGTTTCTACTGAAAATGTATTTTAAAAATCATCTCTCTAAGGACAATCAGCACTACTACACTACCAGTTTTAATGTAAAGGAAATGAGTGATCAATTAATTAACATTGTGATACACAACTGTCTCTGTCTGTCACTCCTAGCATTTAAACAATACATTGAGATCAGATTCGCTTGAGAGTGAGAGATCAGAGCCGTCTGTTTTGGAGAATTCAGATCAGATTGGTTGTCAATATTGTCTGAGACTCCCTCACATATAAACCAATAAGCTGTGAGAGGGAATGACCATATCATAAATGTTGTTGTTAGTCTTTTGGCTGTTTCCGTCAAGGGGTCACCACACCATAGTTTTTACACTGGATACCCTTCCTGACACAACCCACCCATTTTATCCCGGCACTAGTAGGACTATGGATAGGTGTATCATCCCCAACCACATCAGATATGCCTGAAAATGAATGTAGTGGCTGGGGTTTGGGCGGGAATTGAACCCGGGCCTGGAAAGAAACCCACCACTGAGCCATTCATGCGTCTAGATGACTTTATCATGAATAAAAAATCTAAATGATCATGGGTATTAGGAGTCTGAGGCACAACACGAGGATTACTGTTAACTGTGGCAAAGCCTAGGGTATTCTACAGTATGAGCAGAAAAAAGTGTAACCGTTTTCGTGGTTTAAAACTTGGCAGATAAATGCACAATTCAATTATTGTAATTTGGCCACAGATGCGTGCACTTTATATCTCCAACACAGTTAATCAAACTTTAGACCTTTTTATGAAGGTTCTCTAACATAATCTTTTTTTCGGTGGTGAATATGGCACTAAAGATTATGAATCCTTTCATAGAGCTCTTTCAAATTTTTTATCAAGAATTACTATAATTTAAAATGTGAATTTTATTATGGTTAAATGAAATGATTTTTGTCTTTGTATATCTTGAACCCTGCATGTATTAATAATACCTTAAGAGTAAGTAGGTGTTGAGAGGGTGTGTGTGTGTGTGTGTGTGTGTGTGAGCAGGTGTGAATGTGTTAGTGTGAGAATAGTTGGCAGGGGCAGCTGTCTAAATGGAGTGTTGCTGTGGAGCAGACAGGAGTGTGAGTGCACAGATTTGCTCATTTCCTCACAACTGCCCTTTGTGTTGGCTCTCTTTTCTCACACACTAAACTCAGATCAGTGGTCTCTAGTCCTAAAATACTAGAAGCATCAATATAAACTTTGCCCCCTTTGTATTTTGTTATGCACGGAAAGAGGGTTGTGGATTTTTGGCCCCCATTAGTTACATTGCAGGGTGACAGATTTATTTATAATGACTAAGACCTGGTAATGTACTTATACAGTACACAACTCAATTTTGATTTGAAAAAACCTAAGCTATTTTTTTTATGTACTACATATAAATATGGAGTATGTCTTATCAGGATATAAAGTAAGTATAAACTTCAAATTGCCTTCCTAGAGTCAAATCTAATACAGAATACTTGTTACAGTTAACAGAATTAAATCATATTGAATGGGATATCAATCAAATCTGCATTTCTGAAATAAATCATATATCATCAATAGATTTTTTCCAACTTACACTAAATTTTAATTATTTTGACATTGTTTTCATTATTCATACTATTTGGACTCAAAATTGGATAATTCCACAATAATCATCATTACTTAAGCCGTGCCACGCCCTTATGCAGTAAGTGCAATTACTAATCCTTAAATATTTAAAGCTTCAAATGAATGTCACTAAAGCGTCACGTTGGTTTACTTTACTATATCTAGTAAGCTGCATACCGAACAAGAATTATTAGCTAATGTTCAATGCATTATTCTTATTGACACTTCAGCGCGAGTGATACATACGTTAAAATAATAGCATAGCACTAATATTTGTTTGTGGTTAATGGCTTTCATTCACTATAAAGAGAGCAAACTCTTTATTTTCAATGATTTAAATTGCACCATAGTGAAGTCATTAAAGGAAAGGGGCTGGTAGGTTTTAAATACTGGAACTTAATTATTACACCATATTAATGGTTTAATCTGTTTTCTAGTTATTACTTTATTTAACAGGCTTCTGCAGAAAATCCTTTTTTCTTTCTTCTAATGTTGTAATATTTGCACCAAAATTTTTAAATATAATCCTGCTTACAACACATTCTTAGATGAATTATTAGGACAACCTTTTTATTTTAAACTAATAACATTTCGCCTGCGCATAAATCCAGGGAAACATATCCAAATATTATCTCCTGTTGAAGTATGCAGTGTCTAACCGTAATTATTTCTGAGAATTACAATCAATATTTAACCATAATTGTTAAGTTGAGCTGATGTGTCGCTGTCACAACGTGCACTTGTACAGAATGAGCCACTTACTCAACTTTATATCAGATTTTATGATGTACCTCCGGGAATGCCGGAATTCTCCTCCTCCTCCATGCCTGCTGTACTATCCATCAGGACCCAAGTTTTCATTTTCCTACCCTTCAGTTACCACCCCTGTACCATTACGATGAATAAATGATCTGACCATCTCTAAGAATAATTATTTTCATTATGTTTCAGTATGTGCTCACCTCATAAGCATGAGCAGAACCTCTGCCTTCGATCAATGTTTGATTGATCTGAAATTGTGGTGAGGAGCAGCAGGTCATAATTGTGAAATGAAAGCTGTAGATCACATGGGATCTTTTTTTATTCTGAAGTAGAAGCAGGCTAGACAAAAAACACAGTTTTAGGAGTGTTGCTTAGTGGTTAGCGCTGCTGCCTTGTACCTCCAGGTTCTGGGTTCAATTCCTACGTCGAGTCTGTGTGCATGGAATTTACATGTTCTCCCCGTTGCATGTTGGTGGGTTTCCTCCCACAGTCCAAAAACATGCAGATAAGGGTAATTGGCGTTCCCAAATTGCCTGTAGTGTGTGAATGTTGATCTGAGGTCCTACCACAGTATTGACGGATGGTAAGGTACTGTATATCCTTAATGTACATACAGTACAGTAGGCATAATGTCTCATCATTTGTAAAATGAATTTTCTATTGCTATTGTACAGTATAAAGTACTTTTTCTCCTTTTTTTCCAGTTTACATAAAATGTACTTGTTTGTAAGTTATTGATTTTTGGACTGAACTTTTTCCGTTTCTCCAGTGATCCTGGAGCTATTTTTCCGCCACTATTCCCCTGAAGAAAACGATTGGGTTCAACACAGGTTTCTCCACCTTATCACACTCGAAGATTGGTTTTCAGAACCGAGTAGCCCACTCGTCCTTGCCGTGATGCAGCAGGTGTGAATTAGTATGTCTTCCACCAGATGGCTTGGTTTGAGTATTTCAAAAACGGTTGATCTCCTGGGAGCACATGTAACAGTCTATGGAATTTACACAGAATGGTGTCAAAAACAAAAGACATCCAGTGAGTGACATTTTTGAGAGAGGTCAGACCGGCCAGGCTGGTTTGAACTGGTACGATTATGCCAATAACCCTTCTTTTCGCCATGGTGAGCAGAAAAACATCTAAGAATGTACAAGACATTAGAACTTTAGTAAGTGTGTAAGTATGCCTTCATGCACCATTCTACAATGTAGATCTGTCTGAAAGATTAAAGTTGATGGCAGTGCTTTATTCTTTTTTCAAATTTATATTGTTTAACCTTACGAGTAAGGTATTGTAGCTACAAAGTTACAAAGTTAGATACGGTGCTTTAGTGCTTTACCTAGACTTTAGCTTAGAGCTTAAAAAAAGAGTTATATATAAATATTCTATTTATTCTATATATATTTCACAGTAGTCATCATTTCCTTAAAGGCTGATGTATGCTTTACTGATGTGTGCCTGGTTTTACAGCTGACCAGGTGGTACCAGTCTCTGTCCGATTCTCTCTGCTACAATCAATTAGACAGATGGGAAGTGAAAAGGGGGCTGGCTGTGTCTCTGTTGTAGGTTTCGCTTCCATTCATGTCGATGTGCATGTGTGCTCATGCGAACACATGCATGCATGTGTGTATGTGTGTGTGTGTGTGTGTGCTGTATGTTAATGAGTCCTGAGGCTCAGGTTGATGTTTGTCATGAAGTGTTCCACAGGAAATGAAATGTCTGTTCTGCTGGCGAGTCGCTAACGTTTCACGTGAGAGAAGAAGCTACTTCCTTATTCCTTGGAATAAAGAGTTGTGTTTAATTATACTGTATGATGCGGTAAAACTACCATAAATGTGTTTAGTGATATTTTCTATAGCGTTTCCACAGCTCTTCTTCAGTCTCTGTGCCTGACAGGTATAAGGAATGAATGTATACTTGCTAGAAGGAGTGTCTAGATGTCCCCTATGTCTGTTTTGACACGATCTGGGCTGCTACTTGCCAAATATAACACTCCATTTCTGCGCTATATTTCTCGATGCTCGTTTCTTCGCCACGATTTTGGCCGAGTGGTTAGTGTGAATGGCTCTGGATGAGGGTCCCAGCTGCTTGGCACTATATATAATGAGGTTTAGCTGCATTTGTTGACATTCAGTAACTCATTCCTCGCTAAGCCTTTCCTGTCCCTCACAGCTGATGGTGGTCTGCACCTGCCTTTTTGTCTTACCTTCATGCTCAGAACTAGATTAAGGCTAGGCAGCTTTATATTCATTTTTCAGAACTACAGTATTTCTCCCACCTAAACTAAAATTGAAGCACAAAAATGAAAGGACTTAGTTATGAAGCGGTTACTTAAGCAGGCACATCATGTACAATGTCCATGTTATGAAGCAATTTTGAAGTCACCTAAGCAGGCACATCATGTACCTGTGTGTAACGTGTGTAATGGGATGGGTTGGTTTTGTACAAACTTCATGTCTACACGTTCATTTTATTTAACCATTAGAGAGAACAGTAAAGCCAAATAATATTTGGCATGCTCTGCATATTATTCTTGGTCATGACACATTTCATGAAGCAAGTGTTGAGCGTGTTGTGTAGAAGTGCTAACGAAGTGAGGCTTGACAGATTTCTGTTTTGTTTTTCAAGAAATCTCACAGGTCACTGAATACAGTATTACAGCTGTGGTATGAAAGAAAGAAATAACTTACAGAAGAATTGAACATTGTCAATTCAGCTGGAGACTAACTAGACAAATACTACACTTACTAGTTGGTGTGGTGAAAAAAAACATCATGACAGAAAGTAAGCAGATGACACGAGGCAATAAAGACAGAAGGCGGAATGTATTTTAATTCTTCACTGTAAGACTATATCAGAACCATACACAATGAATATAACAAATTAAACTTTTTCTGAGTCTTAACTGTCACATATTCCATCCATCGTTAAGCCAGGAGGAGTTTTGGTTTCAGAATCAACCATTAAAAGTGGCGTATCGTACAGCTTGTTTACGTGAGTCCAATTTAAAATTTGGTATGACATCATGCCTCATATGAAACTCGTTTAACCTACAGTAAGAAAGACATTTCTTGCATATGAATTGAAGTTTGCTGTGGATAAACCAGGCTTAAAATAGTGGTGTCCTAAAGGAGTTCTTACTTCAATCACCAAAAAGATTATTAGTCAGCAGTTCTTTTAATTATTCAGCTACCCTCACAAAAAGAAAATATATTTCTCTATATATTAACTGTCAGTATTTTAAATGATTTAGTGATTTAATCTACTGGTAAATTGAAAATATTTTACTAATAATGAACAGAAAATAAAGATATTCATATTAAAAAAATATATTCACAATATACAGAATAATATATTGTATTAAAATATTACAATATAGTGAAAAATACATAAGGACTTGCCACTTTTCATATATTGAGAAATATATTAAAATCTATTCATGTATATCTTAATGTATGTAATTTTATTTTCAATAATATACTTCATAATATATTTATTATGATATAATACATTGATTGAATATATCTATTTCTTTATATATTTTATTACAATATGCTTACATAATCTATTTCGAACAAATTGAGCTTTATAGGCATTAATCGGAGCACACCCACAAAGTAAAAATGTATGTAATAATGCTTCAAAAGAACAATTATAAGTATAAATATAATGTTTTTTGTCTCCATTGCAATGTAGATATCCATACATGGTCCAATCATATATTGCAATATATTAATAAATATATTTTATATAATAAAGTTTCCTATATGGAAATTTATTATTTAATATATTGCATTATATGTTTTCCGTAATGGTACTTAAATTAGTAGTTGTGCAGTCTGTAAATGCAATGGATCTTTAATATTTTTCTGTCTAACACAGGCAAAGTCAATTTTTTTGTGCAATCTGCCTAAGAGCAAACAGGTTGTAAAGGGTATTAAAATATTGGCTCACAGTTAACTAATCCCTCATAATAAAATAGAATTCTTTGGATTATTGATGTGCAGCATACTTTATTAGACCTGAAAGAAAAAAAACATTATAATGTTCATTGCAGGTTCATGCACATCCGTGCACACTTACTACAGAAATAACCTTCCTCTGCAAAGCACATTGATGAGTCACGGTAACCATCAGTCGTTCCGAGAACTGAGGTAGACCCTTCAGTTATGGCCTGCTTCACTGCAATACTGAGGCAAACAAAATGAAGATAAAATAGGTAAACGAAAATGGGGTTTGCAATCATAGTGAATCGTTTGCAGCAGCAATGAAAGACATTCGAGGAGTGATTCAAGCAATGTGTCCTCCTTCTCTATAGACAAAAACTCACAGCATGTCACTCTGCGCTCTGAAAAGGAGCATTCACTTTCTGTCCTCCCTCTGCACTGACAGCACCCTTCAAGAGGTCTCTTCACAGGAGAACAATAGCCATGTTAAACGGTGTGTGTGTGTGTGTGTGTGTGTGTGTTCTGGCTTGTAAAAGGATTAACATGCTTATATTCTGCTATGTTTCTGAAAATGATGGTGTATACAGGAATGTAGCATAAGTGACGTAAGGGTACTGAAATGAATCACGTAATGCACCACAGATACAGTACACTTTGATAAGAATAAAACACAATGTGGTGTGCTGAACATTTTGTCCACACACAACCTCGATTTTTTCATCCACCCATCTAGGAACCTCTGTAGTCCAGCTAGGGACTGTGGAGGCCTATTGTATTTATTCCCATTTCACAACCGTGATAGAACTTTCAGTCAACATTCACATACTACAGGCAATTTGTCAACACCAATTAGCCTAATCTGCATATCAACAGACTTTGGGAGGAAACCCACCAAGCATGGGGAGAGCATGCAAATTCCATGCACACAGACCCCGAGGCGGGAATCGAACCCAGAACCTGGAGGTGCAAGGCTGATCACTAAGCCACCATGCCACCAAGCCTCATTTTACTGTACTGTAGGTCACTGAAAATGGAACTTTTTAAAAAATAGTGTAGATATCATCAGAGTGCATACATTTTTAAAAATATATTTAAAGTCATTTTTGCGATGTTGTTAGTTGAATTCATTCAATGTCATTACATCATCATGCAGTCAATGTTGTTCCAGAATTGTTTCATCAAAATTATTCCAACTCTCGAAAACAACCTAAAAGCAATGTTGTCTTAGTGTCCATGAGATTGGCGAATTAAAAGGACAACCAAAGATTTCTGCTGCATGCTCATGTTTTTGCATTTAACATTTTTTTTGGAAACAAAGGGAAAAAGTTTTATTAGGATTATTATTATAAAAAACAAATTATTGTGTATATGTGGATAAGGCTCTAATGAGCAAATACAGTAAGTCCCCTACATACGAACGTTCGAGTTATGAACTTTCGAAGATAGAAACGTGTGTTCATGTACGTATGTTCAATCGTGGAAGTTAGATAACATGTCCAGCATACATTGTTATGTGTGTGCAGCGTGTATCCCAGGATGTCCGGAGCCAAGCATAAAAGCGATGGAGACAAAAAGTGAAAATAATTGAGAGAATGGAGCGAGGTTAAAAGATGGCTCGTTCTTTTAACATGAATTGTTCAACCATCGGCTCGATTTTAATGAACAAGGACAAGATAATGCACCATGTTAGCTTTATACTGTGTATAGCCAACTGTATTAGTATCCTAGTACCTAGACATTGTTTGCTGAACTTGAATAAATTGGACTTACGAGTGAGCTCTCGGAACGGAATTCGTTCATGTGTTGAGGACTTACTGTAAAGTGAGGCTGGATGACTCTGCAGCGGTGGAAAACCTATAGAAACTGCTTTAACCC
>JAQMYK010000011.1:21568077-21587622 GCA_030014345.1 Clarias buthupogon | reverse complement strand
TACCAATGTAAATGGTCATGAAAATAAAGAAAACACATTGACAGATAGATGAGAAGGTGTGTCCAAACTTTTGGCCTACACAGTACGTAGGTCTTATTTGGCATGGAGGGTTTGCCTTGCAAATTGCATCTTGTCACACTGGTCTGAGGCTTAACAGGAAAAACAGAATTTTCTGTTCAATTTCTTATGAATAAAGGTGTAAAACTGATATTTATAGAAGACTTCAAGCACAGTACGATGATGAAACTCTTAGCTGCAGTAAAACATTTAAAGAAGGCAGTTCGTCGGTGAGCGGCGATCCCCTAGTTCCCCTCGTTCCTGTGAACATTCTGTGAGTGGAACGCTTGTTCCATGAAAATTAATGCATAACGTGTCACCAACTTGTAGAAGAAATACATTTGTCTATAGCAACTGTACATACAACCATTCACAAACAAAACTTGCACACCATCGGAAATGGGCTGGGAGCTACAGTATAGCCACATTCCAAGTACAGTCCTTACTCTTTCCAAGACATTTCCACATGTTTTGGCGATTAAAGGAGTTCCTAGACGGTCAGTGTTTCAGACCTGAAGCAGGCAGTCTGATCATGGCTACGGCGTACTGAGAAAACTTTTTACCTTGATGGCCGTGGTGGAATGTCAGGGTAAGTGCATTAGCGTACAGTAGTAGGGAATTAAATAGAGAAATAAAGGGAGAAATGTGCTCTTCACAATTAAAAGTCACGATGCAAATCAGTTCTTCCCTGAACCGTAGTTTAAAAAGATAATACAGTATTATTTTGTAAAGGTTTTGTCTTTCATTTTTTTCTTTCATTTTAGCTGTACTATATAAAGCATTCCCAAAACATTTACATTAAAAACTTTATGATTTTTTTTTTCTCATCCCCTCCATCGTTATGTCTGGTCAGAGTTTTTTTTTTCATGTCAATCCAATTTCATGTCAGTATTTCTTTGCATTTTAATCAGTCACAACATATCCTCTAGTCACTTCTCTACTGTAATCCTGCCTCCCTGTGCAACATTTGTAAGTGGGAAGAAATACCACATGTCAGCAAGGATTTTTATCTCTTTGCCCCAGGCCTTGGGCTGATTATACAATGTGTCTGTCTTTTTTTCATAGACTAGCTAGATACCGTATATAGCATTATTTTTATGCTCTGTGTAATAGATTTTAACTTCATGTTTCCTTATACCAAACCAACATGACATCATACACTTACTAAAACGCTGACTCAGGAGAACTGTTTACACATTTAAAGAAGAAAGGAATACCGTATGAAAGACTGAAAATGGGAATTTCCTTCATACTGAGTATGAGTACATATGTTATCATTATAATTGATGAAAGATTATTGAAATCAATTTAAGACTAAATTTACACCATGCGCTAAAAAACAAATACAGCTGGGGTTTTGGAATAGATCTAGTGAGAAGCGGTGTGTAAACGCATTCAGCTAATGAGGTGGAATAAGTGTGGGCAGAAATTGATTTAGTAGAATCTGGCTCAGTCTGGCATCCAGTGAATTGGCAATGGTTCAGCTATTTCAAATCAATCTCAGTAAGAGTAATGTTTCACTCATAACCCAGAAGCCTCTAGTGTTAGAGTTATTGAGCTGCTTCTACAGTAAGTGTGTGAAAAGCTTTGTCTTTTATCTCATCTATCTATATTTGCTAAGTTACTTAGAGAAGGAACACATAATGCCAAAGACAAGTCTGTAGTAAGATTTAAATGACGCGTATTCACCAGCTGCATTAGATACCTTGAGACGAGTAGGCTTGCAGATTTCGTTTCACTTTAAGAAAAGTGCTTTTATAACGCTGTAAGGAAAGTACACTTCTTGGCCAAAAAAAGTAACACAGTCTAATATTTCATTTGACTGTCGTTGATTACAGCAGTGGTGGCAAGTTCATGTGTGAAAATGATTCTTCAAGCTCCCAGAACCACTCTTTCACAATTTGAGCCCTGGAATATTGTATACACGTGCCATCATTGAGAAAGCCTCCATAGTAATGATAACCTGATCATTCAGGTCATCAGCTGACTTTATTTCATTGCCACATAACGCTGATGAAGCTAGACCTAACCAACCGAAGCAACCCCAGCTTAACCCATACTGTAACACTGCCTCCAGAGGGCTTGTACTGTACAGTGGCTGGTGTACATGATGGGTGCATCGTTCATGCGCGTTCCATCTTACCCTGTTCCATCTTACCTGTTATTAACAGGGTTTTTTTTTTTCTCTACACAGCTGTTAAGTCCCAATCCTGTCCGTTCTTCTCACAGCGTGTGTATGGAAATGCTCTTACTTTTACTGTGATCTTTAGTGTTCTTTTTTATGATGCAACTCTACGTGTTTAAGTGATCACAATTATTCCTGCGTTTTTTCTTCTTCTTTGGACCACATTTCGTCCAATAACGTTTACAGTTAAACACTTGAACACTATTATTTCAGGTTTTAATAATATGTTGGACAGTTTTTAACCCAATTTCAGTAATTTTTTACAGTTTCCTTAGTTGTGTCTTTGCTTGATGCAGGCCTATTATTTGACTCTTCTGTTGAAGCAACTTTTTAAAAATGTAATTTTTATGTGTATATTTTTATATGTATATTTTCATTTTTATATCATGGTGTTATTCAAGCTTTGAGATAGAAACCACAGGAAACAATCCTATCCTACTTCTTTTATTTATTTATTTATTTATTTTTAAGATTCAATTCAAAGAATTGCACTTTGTAGTGGGTGGTCACAGAATGAATTCAAAGCCCACTACAGCTACAGCTGTTCTTTTTCTTTAACACATGGTGAAAACCTTTTTTTTTTGTATTTTAGTAGCTTTTGTTTTGGGGAGTTGATGCCAGCAGGACATGGCTGCGCTAGGTTAAATAGTTTGGCTTCAGACACATCCTATTGCCCCAATTAACTATAAGTAATAGGGAATACAAAGTGTGATCTTCAGTGGATTTATTATTGACAATATGCTTTTTTAAGGTTACAATTTTCTGTGCAAGGGGTTGAAAAACCTCATATTAATTCTTCAGGCAGACCTTTTGTTTGTTGTGGCCCAGCCCCTGGCTAATGCAATAAAAACAGAGCTCCACTTGTACAATAGACTGTCTAGACATTAACATACTGTATTGACGTTGATCAGTAAAACCTGTAAACTTGACTGCAATCATAAAATTTCTAATATAGTATGTATAAATGTTTAGTACAGTATGTGAGTCAATTATTATTATAATGCATGTGGCAGATAGAAAATTATAGTTTGATCATACTTTAAAGTTTTTTTGTGTTTTTTGTGTTTTTTCTTTGTTAATAATTAAAGTTTTTTGAATTCAGCCTCTATATGATTATACTTTCTGTGAACATTTTCTAATTTCCACTAATCCTTTTTTCATTGTAAAACTTTCTTCTTTCTCATAACAGGTTTAATTTCGATAACGAAACACCAACTACGAATTTTGACAACTTCCCTGCTGCCATAATGACTGTCTTCCAGGTCAGAAGGCATTTTCGCAAAATGTCTTATCTTCTGTTTTGTAAATTTGTTCAATTTTTATTCATTTTTCTTAATGTAATTTAATGTTACAACATCCAACTTTGGATGTACTTAATAAAATACATGATGTCGGTACACTGGGTATGTGTGTGTGTGTGTGTGTGTGTGTGTGTGTGTAGATTTTGACAGGAGAAGACTGGAATGCAGTGATGTATCATGGGATTGAGTCTCAGCATGGTGTCCCATTTGGGATGTTCTTCTCCATTTACTTTATCATCCTTACTCTCTTTGGAAACTGTATCCTCTCATGCATGAGCAAACCTGCTTTAACAGCATATACTGTTCTTAATATATGAGATCCATTTTAGGTATAATAACTAATGCAGCATTGATGTAGATACTCGATTGATGTCTTTAACCCAAGCTGAACCAGACACTCTTCTTAATGTGTTCTTGGCTATCGCTGTCGATAACCTTGCCAATGCTCAGGAGCTGACAAAGGTTGGGGGATCGATCGTACTATCTTTGTTATAATTAATCCTTCCTTAACGGTGTTGAATTATTTTTTTATTGAAATATATCTGTGGGGCAGCGGAGCTTTAATTATGTAGTCTCATCCATGTTTAAGTAGTATCAGTCCATTCTGTATTTACTAGGATGAGGAGGAGCAAGAGGAAGCGGCCAAAAAGAGCATAGCACTGCAGAAGGCCATGGAGGTCAAGGAAGTCAGCCCGATGTCAGCAGCTAACATTTCCATCGCAGCGTAAGTCCATGTGACTTCTATTATACATTGCCACCATTCGATTCATGTCCATCCACACAGCTTTGTGTCCATTATATGTCCATATATGTTCATATATATGTTATTCCTCTGACATACAGTAGTTGTCTTGTCTGACATAGTTGTTATGTATGTATATATGTATGTACTGTATATATCTATGTATGTAGGTTACATCATGCTCATTTTGTGTCTCGCTGTGAACTCACTGTACAAAGTAGCGCTACTTTATGTGAGTTGTAGCGTTTTTAAGTATTAACGATTTTGTTCTTGTTGCTTTTCAGCACATGTTTTCACATTTAAATGATCAAATAGTACGTTAGGAAAACTTTGCACTGTGGTTATCTTAAAATGTTCTTTTTTCCCCCCTTTTTTCGTTTTCATTTTTTCTTGATTTTCATTTCCTGATTCTGCTTTTTTTTTTTTTTTTTCTTGAATGGTGTTGCATAATGTTTGATCCGTAAGTCTGATGTGTTGGTGACACTCAGGTAGAGGATCAGGACAACAATAAACTGTGGTTTATCAGTTCAACATTTTACTTCCAGTACATTTTGATGCCATTCGATGTTAAAGCCTGTAACCTGAGTGTTAGCAATCTGTGTGTTGTGTGTTGTGAAATACACTGCCTGGCCAAAAAAAAAGAAATTACTTTACATCACTTTACTTATGTCAGAGATTGATTAAACAACTTTATACAATGTGAAACCTTTTATACCTATCTACATAGTTGATTGTATTGATGAATGGGGAGTTGAACCACTCGCTAAACTTCTTCAACATATCCCAAAGACTTTCCGTGAGTTTAAGGTCAGGAATCTGTGGTGGCCAATTTGTGTGTGAAAATGATTCCTCATGCTCCCAGAACCACTCTTTTGCAACTTTTGGCATTGTTGTCCATGCACGTGCCATCAGGAAAGAAAAACTCCAAAGATAACCTAGTCATTCAGTACAACAATAAGGTCATCAGCTGACTTAATTTTATTGCCACATAATGTTGCTGAGCCTAGACTTGAGCAACTGAGGCAACCCCAGATCATAACACTGTCTCCAGATACTTGTACAGTGGCCACTATGCATGATGGGCTTCCCTTAATCCTGACTCACCCATCACTCTGGAATAGGGTTGTTGGAAACTTTTTTCCCTTTTTTGAATCAGAGACGAGGAGACGTTGGGATATCTTTCAAGCAGAAGTTACTCTTTATTGAGAACTCGCCGAGCGTTGCTGTAGTCATCCAAGTCTGACTAAAACTCAGCTTTAGAGAGTTTATACTTTACAAGAGGGAGGGATACAAAGAGGGGAGACAATCTAAACAAAGCATAGTGTAGTATAGGAGTCAGCCTGGTAACAGTTGTTCACCAGCCCTGTTCTCATCAGCATAACAGTGCCTTTCAAATGCATAGGTGCTAATCTAATCAGCCTGACAGTATCACCCAAACCTTCACATTATCATAGAGACAAAGGCCTAGCCTGGCCTTGAGATTAGTATCCACATTTACTTTGGGACCCTACCTAGTGGTCAGGAAGTCCATAAAGACAAAAGGTTAATGTCTCAGACACCTGGGCTACCAGACTTGATCTTCTTAGAATGTTACCATCATTACCTCAAAATGTAAAACCCAATGTACATAACTCTTTCAGTTTATATACTATGTACATTGGAAGCTAGATTAAACATTTTATAAATTTGTAAACCTAAAGTGTCAATTTCAGTGACTGTTTTTGGCCGGGCAGTGTGTACAGATGAACAAACAAGCGGGATGGACATTCATATATGTATTCATATAAAGGGATGTCTCTCTACCAGGCCACTTTTTGTTTTCTTCATATTTTTCTTTCAGTTTTTTTCGTCTTATTGTGTATTGTTTTTGTATGTTTCGCATGTGCAGTTTTGTAAAGCAAAATCGAGATGTGCTCTCTCGCAGCTCTTCCGTCAGCAGCGTTCACTCACTGTGAGTTTTGCTCTCACTTATAATCTTACAATATTGCCCTCTCCGTATTCCTCACCTGACTCCTCTTCTCTGTTTTCCTCTCCCAACCCATTCCTTTCCTGTAGTGGTACCCATTAAAAGCATTCAAACTGTCTTCTGCACTGTGTTCCTCATACCTACAGTATAAGAGAATTTGCAACTAATAATGCTACACTTGTAGTTGCCGCAAAAAAATATGTGGTGCTGAAACCAAGGTTTTAGAATGACTGGTGCCAAGTACAGAAAATGGTTGTTCCAACTAAATCTTCTTGGCACATGGGCTGTTATACTTATGGTTCAGGGTTCAGTACATTTACTATAGCCAAGTGCCAGTCTTGTCTGGTCTACTTGAAAATGATGGTCTGGAATTTTACAATTTTCCATTTGATTTGTACAATATGTGTAATATTTGAATGTGCAACATCCCCATGGTTATCTTAACATGTTGTACAAATACAGTACTCACAAAGTCAAAACAGAAGAATCGCATTTGGCTGCATTTACAGCGTACCTATAACATGTCTACAACTGAATCCTGATATGTTTGACCCTTATTCTTGGCAAAACTATTCATGCTCTGGATTGAGATTCTTAACCAGATTGTCAATCATTGGGCAATAGGCTCTGATTTAACTATTTTAACCTATTCGGGTTCTTGGTTCTTAAATAATGTGCTTTTAGGGTTTCATGTTGGAAAGCTAGACTCCGTACCTGTCTTATGTCTCTGGCAGAATCAGAAATGCTTCCGTTATAGAATTACCCGGTATTTGGCTCCAAAGATCCTGGCTTGACCCTCATCAGTTTGCCATTCCCTGATAATGGAAAGTATTTCCACAAAATGATGGTACCACCACCATAGTCCTCACTGGAAAGGATGTTGTTGGGTCCATGGAAACAGGGATACAGTTTTTGCCAAATTTTGGTCTCATTACTCCACACATTTTGTCCTTTTAACAGCTTTGTGACACAATTTGTGCTCTAGACCACTCCAGCTACTCCAGAGTGATCCAAGGTCTCTTGCTTTTCATCAACTGGTATATTTATATTGATGTACACCCAAAGCTCACCCATGCCCACTTGGACCAATGGCCGATCCCACAGAAAAAAGCCAATTCAGCACAAATTGCTGAAAAAAGTTAATGCTGGCCATGAACACCCAGTTCACCACTGCCCTCTGAGCATGGGCTCAGCAGGCAAAGATTCCAAGGCTATCAACCTTGTCTCCAAACTCCCCAGATCCTAAACTTATCAAGCAGCCATGGGATGCCCCAGATAAACCTGGTCTGGTCCATGGAAGCCCTACCCGCCCCCCACAGCACCCAATGGATGCTTTAACAAAAACCCTTAAAGAGCTTGTACGAGATTTATCTTTGTTGAAATAAAGTCTCATACATGACAATGGTCATCATATTCCTGGGTATTGACTCAGGTATTTTAGCCAAGTGTAAAAATGCTATTAAACACCAGCTGAAGTCAATACTCGTGAGGAAATTACCGATGAGAAGTCGGCTGCACGGTATGAGTCAGCTCTAATGTGTACATATTCTATGAAATAAAATAAGACCTATTGAATAAGAGTTATTATAGTTAAAAGCAAAAGTTAATCGGATCCCTGTTTTATTCCCTGTTCACAATGAGTTACGTATGACAGTTCTGACACAGCCTGCACTTCAGGTCTAGTTCATTTTTAATATTAATGAATTTAAACAACAGGTTGCATTTTCTGTCTTCATGCTTTTGACCGCATATCACTGTCTTTGCCTTGTCTTTGTTCTAACCTTTGTTTTGTTTGGTTTTTTTATCTTTCTGTGTGCCATGTTTCCCTGTTCTCTTTCCAGCATTTGTGTTCACATCATGTCTGTTCATCATGTCTGACCTTCTGTGTTGTGTGGTTCTCTGTGTTGCTCACAGGAGTTATGTCTACACCCCTGTTCATCGCTTTGTGAGGTATAGTTAACATCCAGGACATCATGCTGTGGTCCTATTCAGCATACTGCATATCAGCTGTTTACCAAACATTAGTCTTGTAAAGATTACATTACCTGAGTATACGACGAATGAGTTGGCATATTTTTTGTCACCTTTTGTATGTATACAGTACACTATATTTTCTGAAAAGTGAAAAGAAATAGTCTCTCTGCTTATTTTGTATATAAAGCATACATGGCAGAGAACGTGTACTGTATAGCAGACTTGTTAACAAGTGCCTCCAGAGTAGCAGTTAGGTGATGGTGCTGTAGGATGCGTTAAATTCCATGCCGGGATAACAGCGATTACGGCTCAGGAAAGCAATAGTGAACCATTAGCTCGGCTGTTTGGGAAAATCGAACCCGTCATCAGCATTTCTTTCAGCCTGGATAAACAAACAGTTCTGTGAGAATGCCATGGTTTGATATAGCAGCATGGATCGTGTGAATTACAGAATGTGTATCATTTCGTCCATGAGGACCATCTTTTCACTTTCAGGCTAGCGACTGCCATGCATCAATTACATTAGTTCTACTTACCTTAGCTTTATTATTTTTCAATATCCCATTATGTCTCTGAAATAATGCCAGAGGCGGCTTGTAAATAGGGCAGCACCATATGCATACTGCCTACCAACTGCTTAACAAACGTCAAATGAAATACTAATTTGCTCCGTACAGAGACGATTCTAAAAATGGCAGAATTTGTGGCCACACAACACATGCCATACTCCACTTAGCTCAATAAAGTTATTATTGCATGTAGTGGGCAAAAATGGGAGCTAACAAATTCCACTAAAGGAGCACTGAGATAGGAATCATGTTACCCCATGCTCCTGTGAAGAGCAACAGAGCTGATAGTTAATAACAAGGTTGCCAAAGCCTGTTTTTATACCAAATTGGCCTTGGTTTTATAACCAAGAATTGAAATGATGCTGGAATTATATTTGATTGATATGTCACCATTTTCCAGAGTCCACATTATTAGCTTTTCTTGGTTCATCTGGCACACTGGTGAAGAAAAGCACACCTACAGTATGGACACTGTTGAATAAATGCCAAAATGTGCTCCTAGGCTATATGCTATATGACTGTATTTTGCAGATTCTCAACTATTTATTACATGGTTACTCTAAAAAAAACTCACTAGTGAGTTGCATATAACACAAGCCAAATCTAATACCCTCTTGACTCAAAATCTACAGTCATGAGCCACTCCTGGGTGAGTACTTACCTGAATGTCGATGGCAAAAGATGGTCTTCTCATGGATGATACTTCTTTCCCCTACAACCCAATTCTAGATTGTTGATTTCTCAACCTGACGTTTCTCTCTGTTTTCCTTTTACCCCTAGCAAGGAGCAGCAGCGCTGTGTGCAGAAGAAGTCCATCTGGGAGCAGCGCACTAACCAGCTACGTCGCCACACCGTGCGCAACAGCAGTGAAGCGCTTTACAACGAGCTGGAGCCTGAGGACCGGATGCGAATGTCCTCAGCGCTCCATCTGCGCCCTGACATGAAGACGCACCATGATCGGCCCTTGACAGTGGATAAATCGCAACCTCCAGAGGGCAGGGATACTCCAGAGGAGGCACCTCCTCACAAACATCACCGGTGCCGCGGAGAGAATGGTGAGGCTGGAGAAGGACGCCGCCATCGGCACCACCGCGGTGGTGAACAGAGAGAGCACCAGGATGGAGGACACAGGAACAAGACAGAGGATGGTGATGATGATAGGGAGCACCATCACTACCATTCTTACCGGTCTAGAGAGTCAGATGGTGATGGCAGTAATGGAGCAAGAGGAGAACGACTTCAAAGAGTGCACAAAGAGGGTGAAGCAGGGAATGGTGAGAGGAGGAGACATAGGCCTCGCGTCAAAGCCCAAACCACGCTTGACAAGGAGGAGAGCCGGGAAAACAAAGAGAGAGATACACCAAGCCACAGGTCAGCCATAATACTACAGGATGGGTGAAAATTAACTAGGCAATATTTAATGGCTATAGAACTTGTCGTATCACTGGAGCAGCACCGTGTGGTGCACCATCCCTTTTGCTCTTACTAATCATGCGTGGTTAGACCAGCATTTTCCAGGACGCAGACCTCATGAATGGCCTCCAAGAAGTCCAGATCTCACGCCATGTGATTTTTTTACTGTGGGGCTTTTCAAAATAGGAGGTGTCCAGGACAAAGCCTGGCACGCTGGAGGACTTGGAGGCACGGATTCACAAAGTTCTTAGCAATATAACTTCCTTCAGAAGATTGCACATTTTCTTCCTGGTCGTTTGAGGAAACTGGTTGACGCCACCGTTGAAATTGAAAGATTTGCTTTCATTTTCCTATGTAATAAATTTCATGTACAATTTGTTTCAATAAATTTGGATTAGAAATATTGACTTTATTGCCAATTTTAATGCCTAGTTACTCTTCACCCACCGTGTATTACTACCACTACTACTGCTAATAATAATAATAATATTAGTAATAATAATAATAATAGCACCTCCAGGGTTGAAAGTTTGAATCTTTCTGCATGTTCTCCTCATGCTCGGGGTTTCCTCAGGGTACTCCAGCTTCGTCCCAAGACATAATAGGCATAATAGGCTGATTGGCATTTCCAAATTTCCTAGAGTGTATGATTGGGTGTGTAAGTGTGTATCCTTGTGACCTGTGATTGGTTGGCACCAGATCCAGGTTGTCCCCTGCCTTGTGCCTTGAGCTCCTTTCTCATTCTTCTCATCGGTGTTGTAAAATCTGCATGTAATATAAAAGGAATAAAATACTTTGGGATATGTAGTTATGGGAAAATAACCACATTTGGGGGTTGTAAGAGTAACTACATATCTTACCAAACTATCATTGTTCCTGTTCCTACAACAGCACAATCTGAAGTGTTTTATTGCTTTTATAATACAGGACAATGTTTTTTGTTCCCCCCAGGGACAGGTTTATGGATACAGAGGGTGATGGTTTGAGCTCAAGTTCTGTGCCATCTCCTACTGAGAGACAAGAGGACTCAGATAACCTAAAAAACAGCACGAAGGCCGCTAGATCAACTGCAGTCAGCATCCCTGTTACCATTACTGCTCCACCGGGAGAGACCACCGTCATTCCCAGTCAGTAATCTAGCAGCCTTTACAGGGATGTTTATAACCACATGAAAACATTTTGCTTATTAAAAATGCTTTTAAATGATTACTGTGATTTAACAATGTATTAGGAACGAATGATTGTTCTCTTCTTGGAAGTGAATAATATAGATGGTGAGAGCCTGCTCCTAAATGATGAAAAGAAGGATCTGGATGAGCTGAATCAGAATGCTCCTAAACCCATCTTACCGTACAGCTCCATGTTTGTGTTTGGTCAGTCCAACCCGTGAGTATTGATTCTAATTGTGGCCTTCAAATTTCAAGCCTTGAAAAAAGTAGACAGGGAAGTGTGTATCAGTCACAGGGAAGGTCTTAATAGAGTGTAGAATTCTCCTGCTCCACCTTCATACTTAAATCAACAGGTTGTCCTGTTCATACAAGAATTTTGTATGTGCTATATAATGAAAGTGAAAGGTTAATGAACATTGAAACTGTGATCTAAGTCTGTGTGTGTTTGCAGTGTACGAAGGTTGTGTCACTATGTGGTGAATTTGCGCTACTTTGAGATGTGCATTCTCATGGTGATTACCATGAGCAGTATCGCACTCGCTGCAGAAGACCCTGTGAATGCTGCTGCTGTTCGGAATAACGTGAGACCATGACACACACACATACACACATAAGCACATCCTGTACAGTATATACACATACATACTGTATCCTACACAGTGCAAAGCATATGACTAACTATTTTGTCATTCTGTCAGAAGGACTACTCAAAAATTATTTAAGAAAAATAGATTTTTTTATATAAGTGATATTTTTTTAGTGATTTGATTATTAATATTGTATTAATTGATTATGAATTTATAAATATTCTTTAAACATACCATGATGTATGAATAGTAGGGACTGAATGTATGGAAGTATATCAGTGCCAAAATTCCTTATACCAAAAAGCATTTTTAATTACATGAACCGAATAAAAAATTGTTGTAATAAAAACATTTTCATTTTATTGCATTGCAGTTTGAGCAGAATGGAAAAAAATCCTTGCATCATTTATAATGCGTGAAAGTTTTGGCACTGCAATTTATTGCAATTTAATGAAAATTTGATTTTCATTTGTATATTTCAAAAAAGCATTTAAAACGTCAATGTAAAAATATTGACTTTACTTAATTGCTGTTCAAAAATATTTTCAAGTGTTAAAAATACCACCTTTCTTACCATTTTTTAACCTCACAAATTCAGGACAACAAAATTTAGGTAATAAAATTCATGACGACTAGATTCAGGTAATAAAATTCAGGATGACAAAATCCACATATTAAAATTCAGGTTGACAAAATGCAAGTAGAAAAAATTCAGGTACATCTGGGATATCACAGAAAGAGCAACCGCTGTTACACTTCCATAAGAAAACCCCTACTATTATTATTATTGCACCAAAAACTTTGACACGAGTTGAACTTTTATGCAAGACGTACTGGTTGGGCTTCACGGCCCAAAGTTTATATCAAAACGGTTTCCAAGATATCCGGCTCAGAGACAGTAGACTGACTTCTATATTCAAGTGCGTGCAAGGGATTATGTTCTATTGTCTGCGTGTGTGAGTGAACCATGCAGATCGGCCTTTTATTATGGAGACTGGGCTAAGCCACACCCCCTCCACTCACACACACTCACTGGGATAACAACCAGTATAAAAAAAAATCTTATATCTTGGAAAGCATGTATTTGAACCATTTTGGTGCCAGGAAAAATGGTGCACCATCCTTCAGCTCCAATTTCAGTTTTTCCAGGAATTTTATCAACTTCAATGTATTATTTTGTTATAAAATGTAATATAGCACCACCACGACTTTCTCTAGAGAAGGCCTTCTGAGTAAAGTCAGTGTTTGGGTAATGAAGGCATTCATCAAAGAGCCAACCGTGGAGCCTGAGGGCACCATGCTTCACTGTCAGGTTAGCGTTCTCAGGCTGGTGAACAGTGTTGGTTTTTTACCTGCTGTTAATTTTGCTAACTATATTGATTTTCCCACTTTAATAATGACATATAAATTTTTATCCATTTCAATGCAAGACTTTGAAACTATTAAATGTGGAAAAGTTTACAAAAGGCTGACTGCTTGTGCAAAGTTCTGTAATCATCATTCCTCCAGGCCAGTCTGAGTCGGAGACCTTTGCCTGGTTATGGGAAAATCTGAATGTTAACCAGGGATTAACAACCACATTAAATCCAAATAGGAATGTTTATCAAGTACAGTGTATCAGTATTTTTCTGATATGTTTTTAATATTGTAAATTATTTACATGTAAGCCTAAAGGTTTGTAGCTTACCCGAAACTGAATTTGGAGTTATGTGCCATTGAGGTGTGTCTGCTGTATTGTTTTTGCTTTTTTTTTCCCCCCAGGTGCTGAAATATTTAGATTACATCTTCACTGGCGTGTTCACATTTGAAATGGTGATAAAGGTATTCTTTAAAGGACTTCAACACAAAAAGATGACTGTTGCAAATATTATGAGTGCAGATGATATAGCCTAGTCATCCTGTATGTCGTAATGTTATGAGTAATGTTTCTGCTCCGATGTGTTACGTGTCTTTTAGATGATTGACCTTGGACTGCTTCTCCACCCTGGCTCCTACTTCAGAGACCTGTGGAATATTCTAGACTTCATTGTGGTCAGCGGTGCCCTGGTGGCTTTTGCCTGCTCGTGAGTTCACTCTTCTGTTCGGATTTGTCAGAGCAGCGGCTAAAAGGAGAAAACCCAGTCTTGTCAACCTAAATCCAGGAAAAAAAGCACTGGGCTGAAAATGATGAGAATAAGATATGACTGCTGCCTCTCCAGCAGTTGGTGGGAGACAGAGCGGTAGAGTAGAGGGACGGAGGTGTGTCTGCTGCTTCCTGTGGAAAGAAAGAGTGTTAAATGTGTTTGGGGATTATGTGTATTGTTGACGCACACCTGAGCTAGCTTTTCTGGTTAACTGTCGTATCTGCTTGTGCCTCCCACAGGAGAGTGTAGCCAAACTTAGCAGCGCTTACTGAAGCAGGCTCTAACCGAGACAGATTTACTCTATCAGAGCTTTAATTCTCACCACTACACAAGAGGCCATGCTTATTTACTCAAATGAGTTTAAATTGCTTACTCGCCAGGGAGCATACATTTATACTCACACACAGGCGAAATTCAGTCAAATTTATATGAACATACACCAGCAAATGCACACTATCATTTAAAAACAGACAAAAACACAAAGATACATAAATATAATTGCATACATAGCATCATTCATAAACCCCCACCTTTTTATTATTATTTTGACCCTGACACATTCACCATATTCGCTGTCCATATTGTAGGATCTTCCTTGCACGGCTTTTAAAGATCTTCCTTTAGACTGTTGATGAGGAGACTCTGTTCTTATGACCATAAAAGATGATGCTGTTTAGGTCTCTAGGCAATTCAAGATACTTCCAGAAGGAACCTATTTTTCTTCTCTCCAATGCTTTTGACTGATTTGAAGGGTAGCATTGGATCTGTTGAAGAAGAACGCCATGTTGGTATATCCAGGTTTGGATGTAGTTCCCAGTAAGTAATTATCCAAGCTTCCAGTTCTTGCTTTGGTGTCTAGAAATATACCATATCCCTCTCATCTCAAGTCAAACTGTTTGCCCAAGCATTTAACTTGCTACATCATAATGGATGGAATAGCAGTGCTGTCAAGTGTGAAGTTAGTGATGATGCCTCTGCTCAAAACCAGGGATATGGATTTTCCTGGCTAGAAGGGCCACGAGCCCATGGGATCCGGTCCTCAAAGTTCTCAGAATCCATCTGCTTCCTGGGACAGATGTTGTTATCACAGTCAGATCATCCATAAAGTCCCTGATGGGTGGCTGACTACTTCCACACTTCATCAGTGGGCTCCCAGACTGTACCTGAACAGATTTTTTTTCTTTGTCAGCCTGTTCATGGTGAAAGCGAACAGAATCCCTAAAACAGCAAACGTAGTGATTATTGCCTTCTTGATCTTTTCACATTCCACTGTTTGGACCAAGGATTGACACTGCACTCGATGTCAGTCCAATGCCACCTGAACTAGCTTATGGAGGGTATTATTAATATCATTATTCTGTTTGCAAATCCCAAACAAAATAATGATAGCATGAAGGGTAAGACATGCTTCCTCTTGTATGTGTGATGCTACCGAATTGCAAGTTTTGCTTGATAAGCAGGAAAGCACTATCAGCCCTCTTCCATATACACAAACTCAGAAATGCACACATCTGGCGAGTGTTGCTGTGGTTGATGGGGAGGAAGAGTAATGTCATTCATCTCACCCTAATTGTGCATTCTCTTAGTGAGTAGGTCTCTAGCTTGTTGAGGGTGTTCCTATCACAGTGGTCAAGTTGCTAACCCTACCTTCTGTGGAGTTGCCATCTTTCCTAGCTATCCTGTGTCTCTCCAGCTGTCACCACTCTGGGTTTTTTTGTTGTTTTTTTTTTTTGTAGTCTACCACAAGTTCCTAGTTGTCGGTGCCTGATCCAGACCGGTAATTTCAAACATACCTTGACATCATCATCATCATCATCTTCATTGATCTCATGTGTGAATAGACACACATTCACTCTCATAAACACAAATGCTTTCATGGACACGAATACACTCAAAAAGCACAAGCAAGTGCACTCACAAACTCTAGAGATGTACCGGCGTGTAGCAAAACAGATGCCGAATGTAGCTCACTTTTTTCTATGCTTCTACAGCACATAAACCTGACACAATAATGTGCTTGAATGCTTAACAACACACTCAGCCACATACCATATTCACGCTAACAGCATTAATCAAGTGTGTGTGATTTGATGAAGTCTGGTTTAAATATGGAACGGATCCTCTTATTGTTGTAGAGGTGCTTTTAAAGGCGAGAGAGAGAGAGACCTGCAAACAATGAAAAGCACTCAGTTAGTCTGAAAGCTGCATGTATCGTGAGCTGTGGGTCCCTGAGACGCTCTTATGAGAGAGCTAATGGCTTACATGTGGATTAGGAATGTTTGTTCTGCGTAAGCATATGGTTCGACGTGTGCCTCACATTTTGCTTTATCTTTTTTTCCCCTGCCTTTGTCTGAAAGTATACTGCTGTGGCTAGAACTCTGTCTCTTTGTATGCTTCTGTAATTTTATAGTAAGCAATCGTGTCCTTTCTTAGCTCATTTCCCTGCCTCTTTCTTTCTTTCTTTCTTTCTCTTTCTTTACCGTGCCTTCTCCTTTCTCTTTTCTTGTCCGTGTTGCTTTCAGGAGCTTCATGGGGTACGCATTTTGTTACTCCCTGTTTTCTCTAGATGCCTGTATACAGTATATGCCTGTGTCTGTGTGAGTGCATGCATGGGTTAGTAAGTGTTAACCTCGGGCTACATGAGCAGCCCTGTATCTTTTCATTGTGTTTCCACCACACTGCCATCTGGTGTGTGACAATCATTCATAGTGCTAATTTTATCAAATGCTCACAGCTTTGTTTCCATTTTCCATTACCACAGAGATAACGTCGTCCTTTACTGTATAATGTCCTTTTGTGAATGCATCGTCACCGTAAATTCATATAAACTGACATAGATTGCATGAGATTTTAATTGATTGATATTGAGATTTGTTTATACAATGATAGTTTTCACGTATGATACAGAATTACTGAAAGGACAATGTGGTACCACCACATACTCTCAGGTAAATACCAGCTATTAATCATGCACAGACCAGAACATAAAAAGCAGATATTACCTCCAGACACTATTGCGGTTAATCCTGAAATGGCCTCCATTTCAAAACTTAACACCTAGATCAAGGGACCCAGGTTTAAACGTTTGCTTAGGTTACTGCCTGTGAGTTTCACATGTTATTCCCATGTCTGCCTGGGACAGTCCTCTGGGTTCTTCTCACCTTTCAAAGTAAATCCTGGCTATTCTAAACTGGCCCTGGATGCAAAAGACATTTAGTCGTGTCTAAATGTTTCTTTAATCAGCTATAAACTGTAGGTTTTAGGAATAGACAAGCAGCATGGATATATTATGACCTGTAGACATTTAAAATTGTTTGATAAATCTATGTTAGTACACCCTACCACACCAGACACCCTTATCCAAAGTGATTTACATTTTTATCTCATTATACATCTGAGCATTTTCAGGTTGAGTGCCTGGCCTAATAACAGCAACTTGGTGGATGTGGGGTTTGAACCCAGGACCTTCCGAACCATAATCCAATGCCTTAACCATTGAGGTACCAAACAAGGTTAAAACCTGCATTTGAATTTCTCCACTAAAACCAAGTCATATGGTCTTTGTTTTGACAGGTGCATTGATGGATTTCCTAGAAACATCATTGGCGGTTGTAGCTTATTGGTTAAGACATTGTGCCACTAAAGGTCATGACCTCACTGTATCCGGTTGCTTCAGATAAAATTGTCAGCCAAATAATATGAATCAGTGCTAGATTACTGCAAATTAGTAATGCAAATGCAGAAACAAGCAATGCACAAATTGTGGCAGGTTACTGTATGGACTTGGAGGTTGTTCTTGAGTTACTAGAAGCGATCGCTACTGTACATAGAAAATATATACATCGTGATAATATCCAGACTTTTTCAGTCTCTTTACATGCAGCATATATTTACCTAAGAAATGACTGTATACTCTGTCCTTTCAGGGGCTCTGTGGTATCATTAGCATTTTAAGCTGTAAAGGTCACATGCAAGGATGTTTAACACGAATGAACATTGTGTATGCGTGTTGTGCGCAGATTCTGGTGTGAGTGCGTGCATTTATTGTACCATTTCAAAGCCGCAACCTGCTTTTTAGATCGAAATCAAATGAGGTTCACTCTATTGTGCATGTAATTAATTTGATAAATGTCACGTCTATGTACTCTGTGCTTCTTGTAATGTTTCTTTTTTTTTCCAAGAACTACAGTTGGGGCTAAGTGTTTTTTTTTTCTGTATGACTTTTTTCTGTTTCCTTTATTCTCTTTCTACAGCTGTGTCTGCTTCAAATGCTTATTCTTTATCTGTGAAGCTGCTTACGTCTGCGCCTCTCTGTGTTTTGTCTCTGTACTCTTTGTGTACTGTATGTGCACATTTTATGTTTGGTTTCATTTGCTTTCCCTTATCAGATCACAACAAAGCGTAACCAGGTGGGGGCAGTCTTTATCTCTATAGTTACCCTTTAACCCCCGTGACCTTTCCCTCCAGACACTGCTCCCTGTCGCACGTAAAAACAATGATGAAGCCTTTTACTTTCCTCCATACATGCCATTTAGCACAACAGTACTATGATACTATTACTGCCATTGCCCTCAAAGGAAACACATCACTTAAAATATATATATATTATAATAAATTAGACATAACAGTCTGGCACGTTTATTAAATTGTTAGTACAGTAACTGTTGAAGCCATTGCAGTAGGTTTATTTGTGTTTGTAAAAATAATAATGCAAGTGATACTCAAAAATTATTATATATTAGAAGCAGAAATCTGCTCAAAGCAGTCTAATCATTCTATGGTGAGGAATAAAACATGGTGTTAAGGGTGGTGTGAACCAGATGAAGTCCATGCTTTCAGGGAAGAACGAATCTATTGATTGGATGACCTGGTCATTCACTGCATTCAGGTCATCAGTTGACTTCATTGTATTGCCAGATATCATTCCAGAGCCTAGACCAGACCAACTGAAGGTCATGACACTGCCTGCTGCAGAGGATTGTACAATTACCATTATACATTACGTGTGCATCACTTCTTACCCTGATGCATCCATTGCTCTGAATCGTCCTTTTTCCTTTATTCCCCAAAAAAATCTTTATGCTCCCTAGCAAACTGAAGCATTTTTTCCTCAATTATTCCACTAAAAAGTATGTATGGCCACACATCTTTTCTGTGCCAATCCTACCGGTTCTTCTTACATCATACTTTTACTATAAAACATAGCTGTGATTTCGCTTTGTGATTTATTTTACAATGCAACTTCCCCAAGCATTTAAGTGATCTCCAGCCATTTCAGCACAATCCTTCAAGGTTTTAATAATATATTAGACCCAATTCCAGTAATCTCCTTAGTTGTTGTCTTTCACTTTCACTTGATGTGGGCCAAATTATAAGTAAAGCCAGGGGTAGCTCAGTGGTTAAGGCATTGGACTACGGTTCGGAAGATCCCAGGTTCAAACCCCGCAACCACCAAGTTG
>JAQMYK010000011.1:21555067-21565211 GCA_030014345.1 Clarias buthupogon | reverse complement strand
ACGAATCCAAAGCTCTTGAAAAGGACTGCAGGTGTGGATTTTTTTTTTCTTTGACTCACACACACTCTGCAGCACTGTTTCGTATTTCACACATGAGCAAATGTCTTCGCCAGGAAAAAGATCCGCTTCATCCCATAAGATGTTTGATTGAGATTTATTTTTGCCAGTGTACTGTACCAATTCCTTTCTGTGTGCCAGGGGTCAGTTTTTGGATTACGATGGAGATAAGGTGGAAGCCAAGGCGCGTGTATGGAAGAAGTATGATTTTCACTACGATAACGTGCTGTGGGCTTTCCTCACGCTCTTCACCGTTTCTACAGGAGAGGGTTGGCCTATGTAAGTACCCCGGTGTTGTATTATCCTGAAGGTTTACTTTTTAATCAACATTGTCATGGCTCTCACAAGCATGTACTGTAAGAGCGATATCCATTATGCACTTTGCTTACTTACATGTCAGTTATTCACACATTCATGTCATAACCCAGAGGGGTGTAAGCTCCATGTTGCCTTGGGAAATCTCTGTGTTAGGTCATGTGTAAGGAAAATGGGTGATGTACTGTACGTGCAGTACAGTGAGGTAAAAAAAAAAAAAAAAAAAGGTACAGTACTGTAGGTCTACAATTTTTAATGTCAGTGTTTACTTAAGGAATACTTAAGGAATGTGTTTTGTTTGTTAAGCCACACAGTGACCTGTGAATCATTCAACCATAAAAACATCTAATTTAAGTGAACTTTTTTTTAATGAACCATAGAGAAACAATTGCAGACGATGAAAGATGATCAGGCCGGTGATAAGTATACTGGTGATGCTGAATGCTGAGTGGTTGGAACAGACGAGAGGGGAAATGAGGTTGCTGCTGAGGTTAAATGTTACATACAGTATACAACCAACTTTTAAATAGTATCCTTATGCACTGTGTGGCCTGTCACAGTAAAACATTTGTTCCAATTTTTTTAATTTAATCTATATCATTTAATTAATTTACTGTGAAGAAATGAGTGGTGGCTCATTATGAATATATAAGGATTTTTAGCTTAACTGCTTTGCAAGTTCACAAAACATGATCCAGCTAATCAGTTATATTAAGTACCATTATGAAAATTTCCAACCACATTCATAGTGTGTTTTATTACAGGGCATGAGAGAAGAAGTTAATTTAGATTCATTAAGATGAGTCAAATGAAAACCTAAAAATGGTGATACACTGTATAGGCAAACAAAGTTGAAAGCACATGATTGCAAAGGATGTCTATTTATGTTGTAGTATTACAGTTTGTCTTCCCTGGAACTAACAGGCCTAAATCCGTTCCAGCATGATGCCCTTGAAGACATAGTTTGCTACACTGTAAACCCTAATGCTCAAAGTAATTAAACATATTGAGTACTGTTAACTTAAATAATTACAATTAGTTCAAATTAATAGACCTTGATGAGTATTTAGAACATTTTGGTATTTATGAGTTTGTAGAAATGACACTTTTCAAGTTAGCTGAACAAATTTGATATTTTTAGTATATATAAGTACTTAAGTAACAGTAACTGTCACCTTACAGTAAAGTTCCACCAACTTAAAATCTTTCAGACTGGCGATTTTGTGTCTGACGCCATCAGGGCAATAGGGCACTGGTGGATCAGTGGTAGGTGTTCGAAAGGCCCGGGTTTGATTCCCAACAACTGGATGAAGTTTCTGCCCGAAGCCCAGATAAAATAGGAGGGTTGTTTCAGGAAGGGCATCTGGCGTAAAACCTGTGCCAAGCTTGTGTGCAGACAGGATTGTCTGCTGTAGCGACCCATTGCCGGGAGCAGCCGAAAGACCAACAACAATTTATTTGATTTGCAACAACAACAAAAAATGAGTTAGGCTACTCAATAATGCAAGAACGATTAATATGAATGAGTACAACAAAATCAAAAACTTATAGTTCCGTTTACTTAAAACTGGAAACATCATTACTTAAAAATTTTTATGTAACTGATTACCTCAAATTTTTTGAGTTTTGCCAACATATTCAGGTTTACAGTGTAAGCTTAGATTGAAAGAACTCAAGTGAATTGAACAGGGCTCAATGAACCCCACCAACTGCATGTCTGGGTTTTTATCCAAAATCAGTACCTTTTTCTGGCTGAATAGACAAATAATCACAGCCATACTCCAAAAATCTAGTGGGAAGTCTTCTTAGAAGAATGGAGCTTATTCAAAAATCAGAAATAAAATTGATTCACATGCTATTGGGCAAACTTTTTGTTCTAGAGAATTATGGGCATTCATTAAGTGCTGGAGTACTTGCATTAAAGAAATGGAGATTATATAGAAAAGTAATATACTTTTTTTTGACACTTGTGAACAATGAACAATACAACTTAGTAATGGATATACACCGGTCAGCCATAACATTAATACCACATAACATTAGCACACTGATTATTAAGTATATGCCAGTAAACTGGTGACAGGCTCATAGACAACTAAGACTCACTCATACCAACAGGGACCAAACTGTCTGGTTTGATCTCACAGATTAGCCAATGCAGCACAAACTGGCCATGATAAAAACACCCAGTGCACCATAGGCCAGTGTGCAAAGAGGCAGAGAGCCCAAGACCTGGCCTCTAATCTCCCCAGATCTCAGTCCAAAAAACATTAAAAGAAACAAGTCTGACTCACGGACGCCCCTCCCCCCAACCCACAGCACCAAAAGAATCCGCTGCCAATGTTCTGGTGTCAGACACACCCTGAGGGGCCAATGGCACCTAGGAAACCCAAAACTTGAATTGTAATGTTAATGGTTAATGGTAATTTTATGCTTAATGCATCTGAGTCCAAAAAAGTTGCCACACTCTTTGAATCTACAGTATATTTATTTTGGCTCAGACTTTTTTTCTAGTTACTCCTCTCTTTATACAATTGTTATCACATTTCTTAAAATGCTAAAAGAAAAAAACAATTCACCATCACCATGAGAGTACAATATCATTCATTTACTATTCTTTTTTTTTTTTGCTGAAAGGGTGCTGAAACACTCGGTAGACGCCACTTATGAAGACCAAGGTCCAAGCCCAGGCTACCGCATGGAGATGTCCATCTTTTATGTGGTCTACTTTGTGGTCTTCCCTTTTTTCTTCGTCAACATTTTTGTAGCTTTGATCATCATCACGTTCCAGGAGCAAGGGGACAAAGCCATGTCTGAGTGCAGCTTGGAGAAGAATGAGGTACAACAAGTCTTGTTGTGTGTGTGATTGTGATGGTGTGACGGCAGTGTCTGTCTGCTATATGCTCACATTGCTGTGATGAATATTAAGGGTGAGAAAACCTTTAGAGAATTTCTATCTCAAGTGAGAGCAGGGGCAACACACCTGTCCAACCAAATTCCTTCTACCTGAACATTGATTTCCACAAACTTCCTTTCCTCTAGTTGAATTCTTTAAATTTTCTGTTTCTCGCTATCCCTTCACTACGTGCCCTCACCAGAGAGCTCCTATTATCAGAAAAGCCATTAGCATGTAGTATTAGCTGCTTAAAAATGCTCTAAGAGATTTCTCTGTTGGGTGCAGACACTGGTTTGATGTTTGCTTTCTGTCTCTAACACTTTGATTAGTTTTGATTCCAAGAGCTCAAGGGACATCGAGCTGCTCCCTCTGATAATTAAACAGTGTTAGATCAAGAGCCGATGTCGAAAACGATGCCGAATCCTGGCACAGATCTGAAGCCGCTCTTAATGAGGAGGCTTGCTCAAGTGCCTTTAAGGCTTTGTGATAAGAAGATTAAGGCCAGTTTTGCTTTCTTAACCACAGAGGGCGTGCATCGACTTTGCCATTAATGCCAAGCCCCTGACTCGCTACATGCCCCAGGATAAGCAGTCCTTCCAGTACAAGATGTGGAAGTTCGTGGTTTCAACACCGTTTGAATATTCCATCCTGGCGATGATTGCAGTCAATACTGTGGTTCTCATGATGAAGGTAAGCAAACGTCTTTTCGCTGATGCACTCTGATGCACACTGACATTGTTGTTAACATCCTTATCTTTAAAGTTAGAGCTGACCAGATGCTTTTTTTTTTTACTACTAACCAAACATTTAAATTCAAATTCGAATTTTATTCATTTGATATTATTTATTTACATACACAGTATTATATGCAAAGTTTTAACAACCTAAAAATCAACAGAATATTGTAAAAGTATTCTAAATAAAGAATATGAAATATGAATACTATAATAATAGGAAAAGAAAAATAGAGTATGAAAAGAAAATATTTTTATAAGGAGTATAATATATATGAAATAAAGAAAGAAAATTTAAAAAATACAATATCGAAAATATAGAAAACATTTGGCCGTAAAATGTACATTATGTACAAGTAATAAAAATGAAAATAGAATTGAGATGGAATTGAAATGGAAATGTCCAGTCATGAGCATAGCAGCATAACAATGTGCACATGTATTAATTACTAATAGTGTGATACAGTGCAGATGTTTGACTTCTTCCTTTAAGTATGGAAAGGAAGGTAAAAACATCAGTATTGATCTAGAAGGGTTTTTAAACTCTTTAAAGCCTTTTAATGGTTAAAAATCTGTAAGATATTAAAAGGGTATAGAAGGCTATAGGCTAAAAAAAAGTCAATACTGGCCACAACTCAACTCACAACTCAACACTACATATGGGGCTTAGCAGGTAAAAAGTTCAAGGTTGGATCTGGCCTCCAAATTGGGTCCCAATTGAGAATGGATAATGCTGGACAAACAAGTCTGATCCATGTAGGCCGCACCCCATAACCCACAGCACCTAATGTGTTCACCGCTAATGTCCTGGTGCCAGAACCCACAACACACTCCCAGAGATCTTGTGGAGTCATGCCCCAAGTAGCCAGAGTTGCCCCCAGCGCAAAGGGAACCCAGTCAATATTGGACATAATGTTTTTGGGTTTTAATCTTATACCTGATTGGTGTCAGACTTGATAAAATGAAGAAAAAAAATCTTGTTCTACAAACAAAATACTGTGAAAAAATTCTTGTGCCAACTGCAGCAATTATGGTTAAGGTGAAGGTTCCTAAAATTCTTAAAGACATAAGAACATTACTTAACAAAACTCGTATGGAAAAGTCTACGGCGCTACAGTAAATACCTTAAACATTTCTGTACAAATTGGAAAATTCATGCATCTATAACACATTTTCCCTACAGCAGGTAGGATTTCACAACACACTCAGACTAATGGTAAAGGTAGGAGAGAAGCCACCAGTCACTCGAAAACAGTTGCAGGATGACCTGAAAGCAGTTCCTGCTATAGACATTTTAGACTCCTTTCCAAAACACTACATATGAAAACTTATATGGACAGTACAGAGCAGTTTTTATCCACTCCTCTGGTAGGTGAAAAAAATTCGAAGGGAATGATTCAAGTATCTAATTCATTTGCGTATTCGTGCATTTAATAGAAATTGTGAAGGTTAAGAAAATGTTGTTGTGAATTAATTAATAGCAGAACAAATATTGCACTTGTTTTTGGAATCCATCGTAATTTCACCAAAGTAGCAGTAAATAACATCAAGAAGCTACTGTAGTATAGCACAAGGCAGTGCAGGTAGAAACAGGCAGACTGTCCTGAGGTTTATTACTCAGTTATTTGCTTGGAGAAATGCTCGATTGACTTCTGTTATGCACGTCTATTGTTTATGCCGGAGCATAAACGCAATGAGGCTATGTATTTAATAGGTTGCTAAAATTAATAATGGCTTGCTAATAAGCAGAAATAATACCAATCATACGTCAGTAAAATGACATCTCATTATGTTTTATATCACAATCTTAACACAGCTCATTACTGTCTGGTTAAAATGTTATGCTATAAACATCCTGCTATAAATATACAGTTATAGATTCTAAAAATCTTTTAAAAAAAAATTCAAAGTCACTCATAGCAAAAGAAGTAAACCAGTTCTTATGTGGCTGCTTTGTCGCTTTCAGTTCAGTACCGCTTCGAAGCCTTATGAGGACATGCTGAAGTGGCTGAACATTATTTTCACTGCCCTCTTCACCCTGGAATGTATTCTGAAGATCATCGCTTTTGGTCTGCTGGTGAGAAACACTCAGCACACTCACACACAGCACACGGCCTGGGTTTTTAGTTCGTTTTACTCAGAAGGTGAAATCAGCACTGATAAAAACGCACCAGAAGTTCAGTATTTAATATGCAGACATTAGCCATAAGTACAGACTTTAGTGTTGACAGTTGCATGGAAGTGCTGAAGCCTGTCTTGGTTAAGAATAGTTCCTTGAAGTTTCATGGTTTAGGATAGAAAATATTACTCTTGATTATATAAATTGATGGAAATGCAGCAATTGCAGTTTTCTTGACCAGACGATTCAAATTATGGCCAATTCCAATTTTCTGTCTTTTTTTAGGAACTATAATAGACAGCATCCACAAATATTTTGGTTTTTTTCTAGCTGAAAAGGAAGTGAAGTCATGATCACCAGTCATGGCTGACCAATAATTCGGGTCATTGCTCTATACTGTACATCTTCTCCGGTTTCCTCCCACTGTCCAAAGACATGCTAACTGCCGTTCCCAAATGTGTGTGTTTGTGTTGCGTCCAGGGTGTACCCTGTCAGATAGGCCTCTTGGGATAGGCTCCAGGCCCCGCGCAAAGCTGGATAAAGCAGTATAGACGATGAGTGAGAGATGATGACGATGATAATATCCCTTTACAGTCAGCAAATCATAATAATAATAATAACTTTCATTAGTAGGGGTGTTCAATGAGTGCTTTAATTGGGGAAATCCCAAGGAGAATATTGTTTAAGGATTAATTACCAAACGTAGCAGATGAGTCCTTGGTCAGCTTATCCTTTAAACTATAGGCAAATTGTCTTTAAACAAAATTAACAAATAAACATTGCCATTAATGTGATAATGAGGGTGGAAGCCATACTTTTAAATGGAATTAAACTTCTTTGCGTAAATATTGATGTGATTTTTAATCTGAAGTCGCCGCCTCTGAATGCCGCCCATGGAGATTAACATAATGCTGGAAATGTCTTGGTTGGTTAATTAAAGGAATAAACTAAGATGAAGGGATTTTGGTGAAAGCGTGTGAACTGCATGATGATGATGATGAATAAGAAAGGGCACTAATAGTGGCACATAAATCTGTGCTCTCCGTGCCTGCAGCAGCAGGACCCATCTCAAGCTCCATTTCCATTTAGTAGCCTCATTTATTAAATGACTCTGGTCCCCACACGATGCTCTTACCTCCACCTGTTCTGAGCTTGAGGCAGATGGCAAGGCCTCGCTGCTGTTGTTTTAAGCCCTCGGCAGCCACAACTCGACAAATCGCTGTGGCATTCAGAAGAGACATGCAGACATGACTGCGTCTCCTGGCAGAACAGCCTGTCATGGACAACTCGATGTATGAGACGTTATACTGTATGCCTGCATGAGGTTTAACATCCATTTAAAATGTTATGTTTTTTGAAGTTATTGTATTACAGTAACAATTTTCTCTACTTTTTTCCTGATCCTCTATGAAATTGCATGCAGAACTATCTAAGGGAAGCCTGGAACATATTTGACTTTGTAACTGTACTGGGCAGCATCACTGACATCCTGGTCACTGAAATAAAGGTAAGCATTTGAGATGGTCATCTCTGTACAGGTTTACTCATGACGTACATGAACGTATGCAGTGGCATGCAAAAGAATGGGCATCCATGTTTAAAATATCTGCTAGTATGAAAAGTTAATTGAGTAAAGATGAACTGATCTCAAAAAGTTATGAAGTTTTCAACATTGTGTTCAACATTTTATGCAAGATTTGGGTTATTTTGGGTGATTACAGTTTCTTTCAGTTTGTAATGTAATTAAGAAATACCAGCTAACAAGAGCAGTGGAGGTCAAGTTGAGGTCTGGAAGACCAAGAAAGGCTTCCATCAAGTGCCCTGATCTAAACATAATGGACAGACCTAATTCATGCAAGTTTCAATTCATGCAAGATAGATCAAGAATTTCCCAGAACTAGAATCTTCTTCCAAGGAATAATGGGTGAAAATCCCCCAAACAAGAACTAATAGACACTTACCTAGCTATAACATGCATTTACAAGCTGTAATTCTTGCCAAAAGAGGTGTTACTATGCAGGGTGCCCAAACTTTTGCTTCAGTCCTTTCTGAAATTGTAAATAAAATAAAAAAATACTCTTACACAAAGTAATTAAAGAAATGTGTCATCTTTAACTTCATGGCTTTTGAATATCAGTTCACCTTCTACCCACAAAATGGTGCCCAAACTTATGCATGCCCCTGTGTAGAATAACGATGTTGTGTTTATGTTCGGGCTTTCAGTGTTTTGTCTGTGTTACTGTTTGCGTGTCTGCAACCTTCTATTTCTCACTGGTATATCGAGAGTAAGACAAGATCATGAAGACAAGACGGAAGGACGAGTTCACTTCAATCCCGCGCTCCACACGAGAGCAAAAATTCATTCAGTTCCATTTAAAAAGCACTTTCAACATTAGATATTGTCACAAATCAGTTGTAAAGATACGTGAGAGAGTGATTTCCTTGTCAGAGATGAAAATGGACAGGAAAAACGCCCTGAAAGCTCATGAGGAAGAACCCCATCTTCTACTACTGTAGGTGCCACTACGTAATGTTTTTTTATAAATCATAAATGGTATAGTATATGGATGCAGAAGAGTAACGGAAAAGTGTTGTGAAAGTGTTACGCATGTGCACATTATAAATTAAAGTCCTAGAACAACAGAAGAGTGTTTTCAATTAAAGCAGCAGTTCTTGACTAGAAATCAGCAGTATCTACAGTACTGTAGGTACAGTAAGCAGTATCTACTGAAGCAAGGTTGAGATTATTCTTTAACACCAAGATTTGCTACTGAATTGCAATTTCATCTCTGAATCATTGCAAATCAACTTTTGTATTATTAATACTAAGTTATAAAAAAAAATAATGCCCCTGTAGTGTAACTCCTTCAAGTCATATTTTACTCACATGCTCATTCTGCGAAATTCAAAAGAGGAAATTCGTCGACTGAAGCTCTGCTGTGCACACATCTCCCCAATGAGTGTTGACAGTCGAGTCTCAGAGAGTAGACTCTCGTCCCCTCCTAATGATTTCACTGTCACTCTGTTTCCATGCTTAATCTCTGTTGGCACCTGTCCCCTTCTCTTTCAAATGGACTCCACAGACGGTAAGTGGCTTTATTTGTCCTGCTCTGCTTCCGTTCATCTGTCCTGCCTGTTTACATATATGTGGATAATTACCTATTTGTCTGTCTAAATTTAAGCTACAATGCCAACACTGCCAAAAAATAACCCATACAAGTTAAAACATCAATGATATTTAAAATTTGCCCAGTATTTTATTTTATACAATTACTATAAACCAATTGCATGATTCTTAAAAAAAACGGCAAAATGTAATAACCCCTGTTCCACTGAGCCCAAAAGATGCTGTAAGGAGCTGTTACCGACCTCTACCGAGCTCTCCAGGGGTCGTAACAAATTTGCATCGATAGTGTAGATTCGGTGGCAAATTCGTCTCAGTGGAATGGGGGTATAAGGTACATATAAATGCTCAAAGGTCTTAGGGCTCCCCAAAGTGATAATACATATTTTCATACCTCAAACTTCCTTTTTTCATTCCTCCGACAAGCTTAGTGTCTATGTAAATGAGCTACTGCTGAAGGCAGGGTATCTTCTTATATGATGTCACAATAGGGAAAAAGTCTACTTCGCTTTTTTTTCTGTTTTCTCATTTAATTTATGGAGAGAAAAAGAAGCTTTTCCAGGAATGCCTTAAACCTCTTCAAACAAGTCACCAGACAATTTAACAGTTTATTTTGTTTTAACAAACCAAATTTTTCTCTGTCTTTGAGAGCATCAGATTTTCAAGAAGGTTCAAGAAGGAATTAAGAATAGGCTAGCGCTTCCTTAACACAATGTGTTGGAAAACTTGAAAACCGAACATTCTAGAGACTTGTTGTTCTACCTACTTAATGCTAAAAACATAAACTATATTTAAAAATCTTGTAAAATGTAAGATTTTAAAATATACAGTGGAACCTCGGATTACGAGCATAATTCGTTCCGGAAGCGGGCTCGTATTCCAAAACACTCGTAAACCAA
>JAQMYK010000011.1:21537839-21548420 GCA_030014345.1 Clarias buthupogon | reverse complement strand
AGAAATCCCCAGTATTGTTGTAGAATGTAGAAAATAAATCACTAAACAAAAACAAAGAAATTTGCAAGTGACCCCAAGCTTTTGAACGGTAGTATATATATCTACAGATTTGTTTGTTTATTTAACAAGTAATTTTCCTCTGTAAATACATATAGTATCTTTTCGCCACTGACGGACCTAGTTTTGATCTAGAGACAGCTCAAAACTAATTCTGGCTATTGTAAATAACAGGGATGTACTGTAAGTAGTTTAAATTATTTTCAGTAATAGATGAGGAGAATTAGACATGGAGGTGGTGGACAGTCTAGAGAAACTTACGAGATGTACTTCATATTTCCACGTATTCCCTTTTAGAATATTTACTTCCAATTGAATTCCCAATCCAGTAAATGGAAAGCCAGTGGACTAGGGTTATAATCCCTTGTTCCACACACCAAGTAGTCTCCTTGTACAGGGAGGGATTTGGGATTTCAGCCTTATGTTAGACGTTAGCTAGCTTTGTAGCTAGTATTAGCCATAAATAAAACAATACAGATGGTTCAGTGGCAATTCGGAATGACTTTCTAATTGTTAACATAACATTATCAGATATGCTTCTGTGACTGGTTTTAAATGTGGGTTTTATCAGCGAGCTGCTCTCCTGTTTTTCCAGTACTATGAACCATACCAACCTACTTTCACCCATGCCAGAGACCGACAGTTAGTGTAACTAGCGATACACATAGTAAACGTTCCGGTGCTATTATGCTGTATATAACCACTCATGGAATACCTCTCATCCAATCAGGTTACTCAGTTATCACTAATGTACATTTGTATGACTGAGTAATGGACATCGATATCATAACAATTTAACAAGTTAGTGACAATATCAAGACAGCTAGTTATAGTCCTACCACTTCAGTGTGTATATCCTGTGTTCCCAGGAGATGATGCATTCCCATATCTCAGAGATATTTTGCGATGAGAAATTGAAGAATGTTCCTGGCTTACGGGTTGTGTGAATTATTTATGTAGCCCCCTGCAGCTGTTTCTGTGCAGTCATAGTCGTGTCCAGTATTTGGGATGCATGCTGACCTGTCATAACACTGTCTTTGTGCTAGGTGTTTGGAAACATTGAGTTAAATGATGAATCAGCAATCAACCAACACAACAACTTCCAGACCTTCCTTCAGGCGCTCATGCTACTTTTCAGGTACAACCCTAAGCATTTTTGTTCCATTTGTTAGGCTGCAGCTTGTACTGTACTGTACTGTATATATAAGAAAGTACTTTGGTCAAATATTCTAGGCCTCATTTTTTTTGTGGTCATTTTAATGTAAAGTAATGCTCACTTTTTTCTGTTTGTTGTGAACAACAGAAGTTCCACGGGCGAGGGGTGGCATGAGATTATGCTGTCGTGTTTGGGTGGCAAGAAATGTGACCAGCGCTCGGGTTCCAATGACAATGGGTGTGGCAGCGATTTCGCCTACTTCTATTTTGTCTCCTTCATCTTCCTCTGCTCGTTCCTGGTTTGTACAAACATAAAGTCATGCATAAGAATTTAGTTTTTAATATTATTTTAATATAGTGATTCTTAATCCCAAATATCCCCTTCAACCCCCACCCCATAGACTGTTATCTTTGGAAACATCTGGAACACATCATCAACAGTCTAAACTAACACTTTTTTCTGAAATATAATCAAAAGTGAAATTTAATGTGAATGAGGTATATTATTTAATGCCTTCAGAGAGGAAATAAAAGGCTGATAGATTAAACACACATTGTCCAAACTAAGCACAATACACAAAAGGGACTGAGGACAGAATTGTTAAGTGTTTTTTTTTTTTTTTGGTTTAAATAAAACCTTGTTTAAAAAAAAAATAATATTAGGTATTCAAAGTGCATGTGGCATAAAACCTGTAGACTGTGAACTCACAAATCCAGCTGTTAATCAGTCAACATACAGCGGTTTCCTTCACATTATTTTTATGCAATTGATGAGTACTGTGTAAAAGTCTTGTGCCACCCCTTTTCATCATATTAAATTAAATTCAATAAAATTTAATAAAAAAACATTATTTAGATAAAATTAAGGAAAAGGGAACAGATGAGAAACTGTTACTATGAGAAACTGTGACTAAAGATACAATTTAAAAATCAGCCTAAGCAGCAACCTCATTGCTCTTCTCGTTCCAGTTCCAACCACTCAGCATTCATTATCACCAGTATGCTAATCACTGGCCTGATCATCTGCCGTCATCTGGACTGGTTTCTCATTAGTTCATGTCTTAAGTTAGATATAGTTTTTTATGTTGAATGGTTCATTTGTCACTGTGTGGCTTCACAAACAATGACACAGTTTTCTGAAACCTCAAGACTACAGTACATTAAAAAAAAGATAATTTAAAAAGTCTGGCTCTCCGAAAGAATAATATGAAGAAATGAGGGGTGCCTCAAAGACTTAAACAGTTCAGTACTGTAAACCATTGCTACGCTGTAAGAGTTTCGTTTTCAAGCTATTGATAGATGTTGATAGCTGGTCTTTTTTCATTCTTCTTTACTCGTTGTCAGATGCTGAATTTGTTTGTGGCTGTCATCATGGACAATTTTGAGTACTTGACACGAGATGCCTCCATCCTCGGACCTCACCATCTGGATGAGTTCATCCGTGTCTGGGCAGATTATGACCCTGCCGCCTGGTACGTCCCACTCACAGACAGTTTATCTTCAAGAAAACTTCAGTGGCTCTGTCAGAAATATGAAACTAAACTAAAACAGCAGGCACATGTCATTGCTGATGCACATAAATCTGACGTTCCGCATGACAACTGTACCGGTTTAATAATTCTTTTTTCTGTCAGCATTGAGAGCTTAATCCAGCTGTACTAAGCCCACAGGACATTACATAACAAAAAAAAAAAACCTCAGCAATATTGTCATTCAAGCCAGTGAATGCTGCAAAAAGTGTTATTCTACAATGCTTCTGTATCAACTGTTTTGTGGTTTAACTCACATCTGTTTCTTGCAGCGGAAGGATACTCTATATGGATATGTACAATTTGTTACGTGTCATTTCGCCCCCTCTTGGCTTAGGAAAGAACTGCCCTAATAGGGTGGCATACAAGGTTTGCAATCCTACACACTTCCCCCCTTCAAAGGGCAGTGCTGTAGTGCTAATTAACGCTCATAAAATCGCCTGGTTAATGCTAGTGAATGATTACACCCATCCCTCTCCCTTCTTCACTAATCGAAATACCGGTAACCATGGAAACTACAGGAAACAAAGCCGCGCTGCATACTGAGTCAGTCATAAACTGTTAATCCTTTATGTCATTAATGCACATGCAGTGTCAATGTAGGCTATATCATATATATGTAATGTATATATGTAATGTATAATATGTAATGTATATTACATATATAATGTATATACTGTAAATGTAATATTGTTATAATTGCACTTCATAGCCATGTCTATTATGCATTATGAATAGATTTGAATCAGAAAAAACTGTCCTTGTATACTGTATTATGTAAAATTTTTAACATATACAGTCTATATATATATATATATATATTTTTTTTTTTAACTTTTTTTAGACATGTATTCACTAAAACACCAACATATTTACATATATTTATTAATTAATTTTTTATCTTGATTAATTAAATTAATTTAATCTCATTGTATGTGTACCATAACAATATAGATATTTATATTTTATAATATTTATAAAATAGTGTAACTGTTAGAACATATTTATCATAATCCATAAAATATGAGCTTTAAGTAAAGATGAGACTTTCTCATAATTTTTCATTTTAAACAAATGAAAGTCGATCAAGGAGTCATTCAAGTCAATCCGGGACTTTTGGGGACTATAAAATCCCTGGAGTAAGTACTAATGTACTTACACCAGTTTCACTAATGCAATAATACCATCCAGGTTTTCTCATGCTGGAGCCATGATCAGACTGCCTGCTTCATGGCTGAAATGTTGGCCCCCCCCAGGAGCTCCTTATATGGCCCAAACGTGTGGAAATAGTTTGGAGCGAGGTCAGGAGTGTATGGGGGATGTGCAGAGTTTCTGTAATGTGTAAGTGCTGATGTGGTGGGCGGTATGAAGTCATGTATTGTCCTGAAATAGCAGAACGCCTTTGGTAATGAAACAACACCATTTTCCTGAGGGTGCACTGCGCTCCGAGCCACCTCAGCTCTTTCGTCCACTGATGGAACGAAAACATTTGCACAATTCAGATGACATGTAAATGTCATTCGGTTTTACTCCTCAATTTACATGCAATTCCAAGTCCTGGTTTGACATGAACACCCCTAATATCCAGTCAACTTAGTGCAAATATAAAGTTAAAATGCATTTAAGCTAACAATTCATAGTGCATTATTAAAATGGCTATAACGTGCAATGTTTTTTAATAAATAAATAGGTGTCTTTAAGAACATTGTAACATGTGACGAATCTGTTCATAGATCAATAGAATGTGTTGCTCAGAATGAACTGTTTAGATGTAATAATAATCATAATAATCATCATCATTCTCACGGTGTGAGCTTTGTTTCTGTGGTTCTGGTTGGTTAATCAACTTTCAAAGCATGCCATGCAGATAGAGAAGAGCATGGTTGTTGCCCTGTTCACCATCTGACCCTTGACCTCCTATTTATAGCCTCATTACGTGTGCCAAGTAACATCTTTTGCATCCCAAATTCACCTGTGCTCCTTCATGGGCAAAGATGCTGTCACACAGCCTGACAGTTTCTCTCCAAAACAATAATGACTCTTATAATGACTGTTTCTCCATCCTGATTGTGTTTTCATTTTGTTTTCTTTCATTTCTCCCCTATTCACCATCCTTCCCTTTTGTGTGATCTTTGACCTTTGAACCGTGGCTGCCCCTCTGTGAAGTGGGCGCATATCCTACCTCGATATGTACGAAATGCTACGTCACATGTCCCCTCCACTAGGTTTGGGAAAGAAATGTCCATCGCGAGTTGCCTACAAGGTAGACCGGCCCTCTTCCTGTCTTACCCCATCATGCTTACTTTGCCCAGCTTTTGTGTGCGTGATCTTTGCTCACTGGATAGTGTTCCTGTCAGGCTTCCTGTGCTGTAGGTGTGTCAGTAATGTTCTTGTTGTTGTCTTGTGTGCCAATTGGCTTTGCTTTAATGTGCCATTATAATTGTTGAAAACGTTTAGCATGTACTAAATTTTCATATCATGGTAAACTGCCGCTATCATTTAGAACATGAAAATCAAATAAAACAATAAAAAAAAATATATAGCCAGACCCGACTATTCTAAGATCGTAATATTATTAAGCTGTTCATGCTTTATCATGGGGCAGCATAACAGATTAAGAGGATATCGCTATCTAACCTCTTCCGCATACATTAGCTCACAGATGCCTGTGATTGGTTAGTGTCACTGTGATTGATTGATAGGGAAGAGAGAGTGTGCTATCCGTCGCACTCAAACAACTCGGCCAATTTTGCCACAAATGGGCGTGGCATCATCTGGATCTTGTGGGGACTACAGCTTGGGTGGAATAGAGATGGGAAATCCAAATCCATTTATGGATTGAAATCCTTCTAAGTCACTCATACACTGGTTCAGAGTCTCACAAATCATTTGAGTCACAAATCAGTAGGGATTCTGACTGCTTTTACCATGGTTTTTCACTATAACTTAGGACTCAACTAATCTGTGTAAATAAAGAGAAGGATTTGTGAATCCAGAGTCAATCCATATAAAGAATCAGGTAGTTTAACCCGGATGAGAAACAAATAAACAAGCAAATCCCATTTTTTCTGCTTCCCACACATCGACTTCAGGAAACAAGCTTTACTTGCTGCCTAATATATAAATTGTAATGTCTAGACAACTGGGTCAGTGCAATTAAAAAAAGGCCACTCATGTGGGATGTTCCCAGACTGCAGTGGTCAGGACCTACCCAAAGTGATCCAAGGAAATAAAACCGGTGAACTGGCGACGGGGTCATGGGTGGCCAAGGCTCACTGATAAACATGGGGTGTAAAGTCTGGACCGTGTAGTCCGATCCAATAGAAGAGCTCAAATTGAGGAAAATGTTAATGCACACACAGTGCATTGCTGTTTTGGTGACAAAGGGGGACCTACTCAATATTAGGCAGGTGTTTATAATGTTATCACTGATTGTCTGAATATGCGTTAACTCACTAACAATTATTATCTTAAGTCTTAAGTTGCAAATGTTGCCTTGTAATGTAACATTGCGAAATATTCCAAGTGATATTCTGGCAAATATTCATTAAGGCAGTAAAGGAAATGATGGGTAATTCAATGTAGAAACACCTTTCACAACTAAGGTACAGCTTCAACATCTTTAGTCATCCATCTGTCCATAATACACGTGCCTGTCTATCAGGGAACTCTCCACGGCCTACGTCTGTGTGTTCTTAGTGTTTCCGTAAGTGTTTGTCTACACACCTCTCCCCGCCCTCGCTTTAGAAAACTGAATTGATTGGGAAGAGGGTGTGTGTGTGTGTGTGTGTGTGCTGTAAATGTGTGTTCAGTGAAGCGAGACGTAACACCCCGTCGCGATCCATCCCCCAAACGCACACACATAAATCTTGCTTTCTTTCTTTTTTCCTTTCTTGTTTGTTGTTGTGGAAACATCCTCCCAGGTGGGCCGGAGTCTAATAAAGGCGGTGCTGGACTGTCTGCTCCTGTCCGCATCTCCCTGCTTTAATCACCATGTAGCCACACCGCACACTGTGCCTCTTGCTTTTCCGCTGTCTAAGTAACCTTTAGTTGTGTTACAGTGGAAATGTGTCCATGCATGTGAATGTACTAATACAGAGATATATGAATAAGAGGCACACCAAGAGGGTTGTGGTGTTGATTTTAATCCAGTTGTGATTAGAAATATACCTGGGTCATGTGTGACGATATACTGTAAGAAAGATTATGTGCGGATCGAATGGTTCACTGTGGCATCAATTTCGTAGCAATTTTACGGGAGCAGCCGAAAGACCAAGATCATTAGCTTGCACATGAATGATGCATTTACAGTAATGTATTCATTCTCAGTAACTATGAGGTCACAGATGGATGATGTTTGGTTGAAAATGCTAGTTTATTTATATAGAAGTTATTTATATAGAATATATATTTATATAGGTTATTACTAAATAATACATTTGTTAGAACAAGTTGTAGGGTGGTACAGACTGGAATAATACCTCCTTAGTAAAAAATGCCCTCCACACATCTCTTCTGGTTTAGGTCACGCCCACTTTTTGGGTTAATCAAAACAATATCAAAATCAATTATCTTTCAGCAGAAAACGAGTGTAGATACAGATAGTGCCATTGGGTTACACAATGTTCAGGTGTGTGTGTGTGTGTTGAGAGCTTATGTCTCGTAGCGTGTGTCCTTCTCTTCCTTGTCTCTGTTTTTACCTTCATCCTTTCTGCTGGGAGAAAGCTCTTCTTTTCCACCTCACTCTCTCCTCTCTGAAAGTTCATTAAAAAAGGCAGTCATTATGGGCAAACACCCCCTTCTTCACCCCCCAACCCACTCCCACACACACATTCTTCATGCATCCAAGTTGTTTGATTTAGAACTAACTATCTCAGTGTGTATGCGGAATGTACATGGACAGTAATCTGTGGCGTGTGTGTGCAGCTGAGAAGTGCCTTCTTTATGAAAGGAGCTTAAATCAACACGTTGCTGATCAAAAGCTATTGTTTTATGAATTGAGCTCACTCAAAGCATATGTTCAGGTTTCATGCATCTAGAATTGAAACTCGATATGGCATAAAATGCACCGCCCATACATGAAGCAGATGTACTGTCCATTGTATGTCATGCATACGGTACACACATCTTCCTGATCGCTTGTTATCTCTGTACAGCATCTGCATGAGAGATCTTTTTTGTCATGTTATTAATTTATTATTAGTTTTCAAGTCACCTGGTGAGTCTTGTGGTGTGCTGGAGTTATAATGAGAATTCACATAACAGTAAAAACAAATCAAAAAACCCCCCGCTAAATACACTTACTGGCCACTTCATTAGGTACAAATTGCTAGTACTGGTTAGTAATTATTCATAGCATAGATTTAACAAGGTGCTGGAAATACAGTATTTCTTAGACATTTTGGTCCATATTGACCTGATAGCACCGTTTAAGCAAAGTGAAATCATTGTTACGTTCAAGAAACCAGTTCGAGATGATTTCAGCTTTTTGACATGTTGGCATGTTATCCTGTGACCATAAAAGGATGGACCAGGACAATACTCTGGAAGGCTGTGGAATTTAAATGATGCTTAGTTGGTACTAAAGGGGTCAAAGTATTACAAAAAATATCCCCTACAGCATTGTACCACCACCACCAGCCGGAACTGTTGATCCACGAGAGGATGCATTCTGGCTTTCATATCATTTATGCCAAATTCCGTCCCTTACATCCGAATGTCTTAGGAAGTGGTAGGTGTTTTGCGTGTCATGTGGAAGGCCCAGGTTCGATTCCCAGCCAGTGCCTAAACCCCAGCCACTGGATGCAGTGCTGGTCCCAAGCCTGGATAAGATTTTCCAATCTTCTATTATCCAATTTTGGAGCCAGTGTGAAAAGTTTTCTGTTTTTCGCTGACAGGAATGGCATCTGGTGTGTGGCCTTCTGCTGTTGTAGCCCATCTGCTTTAAGGGTCTAAGTGTTGTGTGTTCAGAGATGGCCTTCGGCATACCTTGGTTGTAACAAGATGTTATTTGAGGGCCTCCGAGTGCCGCAGTGGTAAAGCACTCGCCCTATCATCTGGAGATTGCGAGTTTGATTCCCGGGTGATGCTTTAACCTCTCGCAGCCGGAGGTCTAGAGAGAGCTGATTGGCCGAGATCTCTCAGAGGGGCAGGATGAGAGGTACTTCATGCTCCCATATTAATCACAGCTCTACAGCCAATCTGGGGCGCCTGTGAGCTTACGCAAGCGGAGGGAGCGGATAGCGCTGTCCTCCGAGTGTGTTACGTCGCTCCCAACGGTGCGTGAGCGAGCAGTTCGAAAAAAAGATGCGGTCAGCCTTCTGCCCTGACCTCTGGCATCAACAAGGCATTTTCACCCAAAGAACTCAAGAACATTTAAGATATTTTCCCTTTTTTTAGACCATTTTCTGTAAGTCCTAGGGATAGTTTGTGTGTAAAAATCCCAGTAGATCAGCTGTTTCACAAATACTCAGACCAGCCCGTCTGGCACCAACAACCATGCCAGGTTCAAGGTTACTTAAATCACCATTCTTCCCCATTTTAACGCTTGGTTTGAATTCACTCTTCTTGCAGATCATCTTGAAATTCTGCCATAGACGATTAGCATTAACAAGCATGTACCTAAGTGGCCTGTGAGTGTATATATGATGTTTTAAGATTAGTACCTGCTTTAAGAATAAAATCAGAGTCCTCTCAGCCAGCATGAAGCATGCTCAGTCACCATGTACTGTATTTTGCTTTGTCATGACTCTTGCATGTAATTCTGATCCCATATACACGTGTCTATAGCGCTTGGTGAGGATGAACATGCCCATTGCTGAAGACAACACAGTCCACTTTACATCCACGCTGATGGCTCTCATACGCACTGCTCTGGATATCAAACTGGCATCAGGTGTGTGCACACTTCAGACTCGCTCACTTAAACTACTGTACTTTTACTAACCGCTCTGACGTTTGACTTTCATGCCATCTGGGGTTGTATAATTATTGCTCGTGTCTTTTAGGTGTTCTTGCTCAGCGTCTCTGTGATGCTGACTTGAGGAGGGAGATTAGTAAAGTGTGGCCCAGCCTGTCGACAAAAACTGTGGACTTGCTGGTAACACCACACAAACGTAAGCTCTGCTGCTTTGCATTCTGTAAGGTGACTCTGTGTTGACTAACCAGGGATGTGCACGGCTGCTTTGTAATGCTCGGTGTAATTTTCATTATGAATAAAACATATACAGCAGTCTTGTATGCATTTGCTGCTCTCTAGTGGTTTGAAGTTGTAGGTTTTTGTTTCTCTTTTCATTCTGAGGGCATGAAGCATTATAACACTAATAGCCCATTACAGATGTGCATTTAGCAGGGAATTTTGTATCTTGTATTATGCAACAACAACAACAAAAAATACAAGCAGTGGTCAAGGGTGAGCTGGTTTTGCACTCGCTGGAGGTTCATAAAGTGTCAGGGTCAGAATTCACACAACATGCTGGTAGTGATTGTAATTTTGGTACGTATACATTAGTTCTAAATGCAGGTACAGGGGTTGTACAATGAAAGTGAAATGCCTGGTTTTAGACCACAATAATTCATTAGTATGGTGTAGGGCCTCCTTTTGCGGCCAATACAGCATCAGTTCGACTCGGGAACGACAGATTCAAGTCCTGCACAGTGGCTAGAGGGATTTTGAGCCATTCTTCTTGCAGAACAGTGGCCGGATCACTACGTGATGCTATTGAAGAAAAACGTTTCCTGACTCCAAAGTCACCCCAAAGTGTCTAAATAATATTTAGATCTGGTGACTGTGCAGGCCATGGGAGATGTTCAACTTCACTTTCATGTTCATCAAACCACT
>JAQMYK010000011.1:21521839-21533720 GCA_030014345.1 Clarias buthupogon | reverse complement strand
TTCAAAGGAGATTAATGCATTTTTTGGATGCCTTCAGCATTCCTTTACAATGTAGAAAGAAATAAAAATCAGGAACCTTCATGGAGTTAGAAAGTGACCCCAAATGTTTGAACGGTAGTGTACTGTATATATAATGTATATATATATATATAACATAATAATAGATATAGTTGTTTAAGAACCTAATACATCTCTAAGTGTAGTTTTTTAGACACATACTATTGTAAATTATATTGTTTTACTGGTAATTGGATACACAGATTTCTTCCATATGTAATATATGAAATGTCAGTTGTTTCCATTCTCATCACCTTTCTGTCCTCTTTCTTGTAACATTTTTATTTACTAAAGACTATTTCTGTCTCTGCCGTCGTCTTCTGTCACTGTCTTATCATCTGTCAAGTGTATAAAATTGTATTGTGCCTTGTCTGTTCCTGTCTTTTCTTGTCTCAGTGTTCCAACAGCCCACAGCCTTTGTGTTCCCTAGACACTTCCGTTCTTCCTTCTCTGCTCTTCTTTTTCCCCGTTCCTCCTTCTACTCGATTAATCATATTCCCATTGTAATCATATTGCCGATTTATCTCTTACTCTCTAACACTCTCGTTCTCTATATATCTGTCATATTCATAATATGATCTTACCTATCATTGAATCATGGCACAATATCATGTCTGTGCTTCCTCCACTCCTCCGCTGTCTCGTTCCTGTTCTCCACTGTCTCTCTGATGCTGATTGAGTCAATGTTGGCTGTGTGTTTTCCCCTGCACTCCTCACATGTGTGCCCTCTTCCTGTCCTACAGCGGACCCAGTTGCGCCACACCACCGGGATATACCTTGCAGTATGTACCAATGCTCCAAGCCCTTCTCTATCTCTACCTCTGCCTTCAGCTTTACTTCTGTCTATTGCTCTCTTGTCTTCCTCTCAGCTTCACTCATATCACTTCTGTGTTGGCTTGTGTGTGTGTTTTGTCCATTCCGGTCCACGCTTTCTTTGGCTTGTCCCATACAGAGATATAAATAGCCTGGTCCTATCAGAACAGATAAAGCTACAGAAATGATTTGGAAAGATTCTGGTACTTTACTATCAGTATAGTATAGTAGGAATGCATAGTTTATCCACATATCAGTTTGCCAGTCCATAGGCAATCTTTAGCTACGCATCCAAAACATACATTTTCTGTTCACAGCTCAGTCATTAATCTTTCTCACAAGGTGCCCTGGAACCAATTTCACTTACAGTATGAGCAAACTTGAATACATCCTTTTGGTAATCCGTGGCTTGCACAGAAGTATTAACAGGTCACTGCTTGAGGTCGTATCTGGGAGGTTGTTTCTTTCAATGTAGATCCATTACTCTCAACACACGCACTGAAGAGTTTTCCTTTCTGAGCCTCGAAATCTCATAGGGGCAACCCTTTTGGTCCGTTGGACATGTAGGAAGTTGTGGAAACTTTGGAGGAGAGAAGAGTCCACTCCTAATGAAGAGGTTCGGTCCTGAAGCCTGTACATCCATCCACACTCAAACACCCAATCATAAAATATAGGCAATTTGGAAACACCATTTAACTTACAATGGACTAATCCACTGTACCACTCAAGCATCTGGTCAATATCTGTCTATTTCTAAAACATACTCAGACTGTTGTTTCCAGCAAAGTGCCATTTCATGTTCCCAAAGCAATAACAAGGGTCTAGACTGTCCATTGCATAACACTGACCTCATTATTCATGCTCAAACAAGATAGCACCTCCACTGGACCACATTGGAAGTCTGGTTACTAGACTGTACTAGCATTTTTTGTCATTTTAATCTGGACATAATGTACAGTACAGAGTCCTTTTTGAACAAATCATGGAGATTTTAGGATTGCTCTTTTGTTTACTTCTCCCTTTAGATCCGACCCTACTTGGAGCATTAAGCAACCGTCATGGTCATGTTCCCGTAAAGATCATTAAAGTCTTTTCAACACGAGATGGTTTGAGAGCCACACGTCGTTACCACAGCAATAAAATAAATAGTGCATTGTGTGTATCATAAATTTTAGTACTGTTTGCTGTGAATTATCATGTGGTTCTTGTGGTATTCTTCATTGAGGACAATAAGAGCTTTTTTGAAGTCTAGAAATTCTAGAGTCTGTTCAGCGACGCTGGTTTAGAGAGATGTGTGAAGAGCTTTTGAAAAGTGAACTTGGTAGTAAATAGAGTTTGTGAGGAAGTGCAAATATCATGAAATAAGCCAACAAGTTTATAAAATTGTCAGGCAGCCAAAAGCATTACTATGAATTAGTCAGCAAATACTGGTCTTTACGTATTTACGCTTGCAAGATGATGTAAATTTTATAAAACAAAAGTTCTAAAAGTAGACTTTCAGAATGAATAACTAAATAAAGCTTACAGATCTGTTATTCGGATTTGCATATTAGTTCCATATTTGTCCCTGTTTGGCTTTGGATCCTTCCTTGAAGGTTAAGAAACACCTCACTGACAGCGTTCAAAACAAAAGTGCTTGATGGTGTTTATCTCCTGTTCTACAAGATATGTATTTCTATATGTGGGTGTGTGTGTGTCAATGATAGGCGTGGACTGTGCGTTCAAAGTGTTGTTACTGTAGCAAACCCCTGATCCTGTGAGGTGGTTTGTAACAATGTGTGTAACATGTCTTACTCTCCTGACTGTGTCATTTCATTCAGAATTTAGAGCTCTCATCGTGTCTTTTGTCTTTTTCTTTTCTCTGCATCAAAAGCCCATCTTGGACAGCAGTCCCATGCGGCGCTCAGCCTCCTCTTTGGCCTCTCAGAGAGGAGGGACAGAGTTGAATTTGAAGGAATATGCATTGGAGCGTCCTGCAGCAGCACAAACGCAGGAGAAAGAGAGAGACAGGTTGCACCAGCATCATCATCATCATCACCATCATCGATGTCAGCGCCGTAGAGACAAGAAGCATAAATCCCTGGATCGAGCTATCAGTGAGGAACAACCTGGCACTGTGGGTAAGAAAATGAACACATTAGACATATTTCTTTAATTGACTAGTCGAGTTCTCTAACGGCTGTCCCACGGCAGGTGGTTAGATGATAGTACAGTCTGCACGTCTTTAAAGTCATGGGCCTTTTCTCCTGGCTTCCGAACTCAGACCTGAACTCCATGCCTGCCTTTTATACAGCGGAGAAAGCCTGAGGTCCTTATGTGATAACCCCCTGCCAGCTGTGCCACAATTAGCAGGCCGCATACCAAGTGAGCTACCTAATGTAGCCTGAGCAAGGAACGCACAAAAAAAAAATTGGGCACACACCCGTCAGAGGAAAATCCATCACACCGAGTCTCATACAATTAAGAAAAGTGTACTGAACTTTAGAAGGCATGGGGTTGTAAGTTGAGATGGGTTGTGAGTCAGATATAAAGAAAACCGTAATGTATGACATTTCTGCCCAGAGCAATATGTACATCAGTGTACTGATCCAGAAAATGCTCCTGTCCAGTAATTTAATATGATTTATGGTTCTCTGCTGTATCTTGTTGGAACATGGTGGGAATGTCTGGGTATCCCTGGAAATGAACTCATAATCCATGCACCAGGCTTCAGTGTCAAAACGTGGAGATGCTACTGTAGTACTGTCAGTCTGGTCTGCGAAATTTGGCTTTGACAGATCTACTGTACATCACAGCTACTGTACATCACAGCTACATCACTCAAATTGTTCTTAGCGGAAAATGTGCGCAGGAGCCTTTTATTACTCCTGCTCTTGCAGTTTTAGTTTTGCCTGTAGCTGCCTGAAAATTAACAAATTAATTTTGTATATATATTGAATATAGTCAAATTTATGTGAAGTTTCATAACCCTTAACATTCAGAGCATTTTAGCTAGTTTTTGCTTTTTTTAAATACATATACAGATACAGTACAGGGCTCAGGATTGTGCAGTGAAGAGGAGATACACTTTTCTTCAGCACAACTTAAGCAATATGAAGAAATAAATTTGATTTCATTTTAACTATTCATACTTGACTGAGCAAAAAAAAAAAAAAAGGGTCATATCAACAAAGAAATAGCACAGATACATATGATCATGTGTTTTCGGTTGTTTCTGTGACTAATAATGCTACTACTAGGGTTAGGGTTAGTATACACTTATAATACACTAATATAATAATACACTTATTTTGAGAGTTCTACATTTTTGTGACATCATTCCTATATTCCCCACACACATTATAAAACTAATAATAATAACTTGTTCTACCTGACATATCCGAAAACCCACATGCACAATATGTTGTAATAAAAAGCTTTCATATAAGCACATATATTTTTTTTATTATCATTGACCCCTATGCTCTGTTCCCAGCAAAGATCTGTGCCGATGGAGTTTTAAGGGTATATGTTTACAACAAACCAAACAGAAGATAGTAGCTTATTGCTAGACAAATATGTAGTATTTTTTATTTATGTAAGATTACTTTTCTTGTTCTATGGCCAGATTTTCAAGAAATAAATGTATAACTTGCACAATTATCTTACAATAAAAATTTGTTACTAAAAATGAGTAACACATAGACTGTATATATATTCCAAGGGCATACAAGCACTACAAGCATACAAACACTTAACACGTGAACCCACTCATGCACAAAAAAAAAAAAAAAAAAAAAAAACGGTCAGAAGGAAGTGATTACACTCTGCCATGGTGGTGGTTTTTCATCTCTGAAAGATAAAAGGGTCTGGTGCACAGTGGACAGAAACAGATCTCAGGATTGTCCAGATGGTTCTCCAGAGGAGGAGCAGGAAGAGAAGGTGGCACGGAAAGAGAGTGACAGGAAAAAACCACAGTGATTATTTCATACTTTTTAATATTAAAGAAGAAGAATATCTTAATCATCATTATACTGGGTTCAATACAATTTTGTATGGCATATCTCTCATAAGATCAGAGGAAGGAATGAGAAAATACGTACTCAAAGCATTTAATTTGCCGGGGTGTATCCTGTCTTGATTGATATTACCCGCCTTTTTCCCCAGTTGACTAGCATGAATGCTGTCCACGCTTGGGAGCACGTCTGAGTACTCTGCCCTTTTTCTTGTACAGTGGTGGATCTGAGCATTGAGCCACAGGATCGAGCGCGTGAAAGAGAGAGAGACCGAGGTCGTTCTCACGAGAGGGAACACCATTCATCTTCGGCCACCGACAGAAAGCAGCGTTACTACTCCTGTGATCGCTACGGAAACAGAGAGCACTGTCACAGCCGATCTCCTGGGCCAAGCAGATCTACATCGCCGGCAGATCAACACGAATCCAACCGATTCAAAATGGTACTTACAAAACAAACTTCCTACGGTTTTATTATTAGGCAAAACAGTACAATTAGAAAACTAAGAGTGCTTTCACATTAGGGACTCATGCATGGATCTGAGTATCCTTGAGTTATGTTAAGGGTCAGTATACCATGCTTTATGCAGAAAGTCATGCAAGAGGGTAGTTACTGACTTTTTTCCCCCAAAATATTAAAAAGAGTAGGGGCATAGTGTCCTCTTCTATGTGCTTATTGGTGGCTCGTAATCCAAGTGCATACTCATGTACAGAACAACCCTTTCCAATATGAAAGCTGGCCACTCTGGCATGGTACGAAGCAATCACGCCTAGTGTAAAAATGGTCTGAAAGGTCCTTTAATTTGATATGTCTATGTGCATGTCTGACTGTCTGTTCATAGATCTATCTATTTATCTACTGTTGTGGTTTACATACTGTACACTTGTCATAATGTCATGGCAACTTCGGGATGGCAGTGGAAAAACCCAGAAGAAGTTGGTGCACAAGAGTTTCCTCATTATTCCATCCACATTCTGCAATACACCAGTTAAACTTGTGGCTAAACAGCCTTAAAGCATAGTGCTACCACCACCATGCTTGTACCATGGCCATGTGGTCAGCTACAAAGTTTACCTGAGCTTGAAGGTGTTGAGATTGGTGCAGGGGCCTCTTTCTTGGATTTCTTAGTCCGGGAAGATGTAAAACGCGCTTGACTATAGACAGTGACACTGGTGTTCCAGCAACTTCTAGTCAAAGCAGCATTGTTATGATGATCTAAACCAATTTTCTTTTAGCTAAGGGGGACAGGGTGGGTCGTCTGCCAGACTTTGGCAAGTTACTACATTGGCAAGTAACTTGTATCTATTGCGGTCATAATTCTTTTATATTGGCACAGAGAAGCTACCAGCTGTAGTCAATCATGATCACTAACAGGAAGATGAGTGTTTATAAATCTTTGACTGGAACTGTATTTTGTATCTTGGTTCTTCCAACCTCTGCTTCAGATGTTTACTATGCTCTGCTCAGCTCTATTATTGTTTTAATTTTGCAGGGTGTTAACTCAGCTAAGGGCAGCCCGGGGGTCTTCACCTCAGGCTGCAGTACACCTAGTCGTGGAAGGAGACAACTGCCTCAGACTCCCCTCACCCCAAGGCCTGCAGTGTCCTTTAAGTCTACCAGCTCGTCCACACTACAGACGGCTGCCACCCGCTCGTCCGTCCCGCTTCCCACCTACCTGAGCCGAGGTCAGTCTGAGCATGACGCGCTGCTCGGCATCACTCACCAAGCATCTCCTGTGCCTGTTACGCGGATCGGATCTGACCCCAACATCGGCCCCCTGCAGCATGACCCCCACCTGTCAGAGGCAGAAGATTTCCACGATGCATTGAGCACTTACGGCTCAGGACGTTTTCCAAGGACGTTCTCTGCCACCCATTCATCCATTGCGGCAGTACCGTCCATGGTCCAGCAGAGTCGAAGTGGAGTGCCTAATGGTTACCACTTCACCCTGGGAGTTAGTGCATCCCTTGGCTCAAGTGTCAGGATTTCTCCAAGCTATCATGATACGGAGAAGGATGACTGGTGCTGACCAATACATCTCTTAAATGTGTCTTTAAACAGTGCAGGATGAGTTTTATCATCTTTGCCTCAAGATAGTCAGACATCTCGTTCATGTCTTGGTGAAGATAGAGTGGAAGCTTGCGGAGTCTAGAAGACAGGATGAGTTATACATTTTTTCCTGAATGTGGCATGATGATATTTCCTCCTGTCAAGATGGTTCTCTCAACATCGATTGTATGAGTATGAGTGCCATGATGAATTTGATAACCCACCATAGGTGAGCTCTGTCTGCCACTTCAGCAATGTCCTCAATGCTAGCAAACACTGCCCTCCGCTCTCTGGAATCATATTAATAGGGCTACAATTGACAGAGGGGCAGAGGGCAGAGAGATACAGCCATGTTTCATTTGAAAGCACAATCTGTAACGAAAGTGCAGGACGTCTGCTCGTCTTTATGGTGTTGTTAAGAACGTGGACCTCTCTTTAGTTCTTAAAAAAAAAGATTATACATCCTTGGTTTTGTCTGGACTTCTTTGTCTTAACAATTCTTTCCCTGCTGCTGCTTTATGCTGTTTCTTCCTCTTGTAAGTGGCACAGATAAAATGCTCCCGGTAGCTAGGGAAAAAAAAAAAAACATAACATAATAAATCGAATAAAAAACACAAATTGTAATTAGTTTTATAAGAGATCGCAGTAGAGTGAGCATCTTTTCAGTGTTCCTTTTTGTACCTCGTACATGAAGTGTGTAGCTGGGTGTAAATTGTGGTTATTTAAAATACCATAGCCATCTTGTCAGCTCAAACCAGTTCTTTTGAGGTTTCTCATCAACAAGGCATTTAGGTCTACTCTTTTTTTTTTTAAGGTAAGGTCTACTCTTTTTTTTAATACTATGTTACCCTTAAGTGGTAAAATACCAAGTGCCTAACCTCTGCGGTTATTTACTGTATGGGTATGATGTATTGTGAGGCATTATAACCTGAGAAAGGTAAATACTGGATACTGTACACTGTAGGTAAATGTCACAGGTATTTGTTCCTTATATGTATGTTACGAAGAGAGATTACGGCGTTGCACAAAAGAGAGACTATAAATAAGATTTTAATAGATGTTTGTAAAAGTATTTAAGACACATACGCGAGAAATCTGTGAACTGCAGGGTCGATAGCATCAACAACGTAGCATCGAGAAGGTACTGTGATGAAAGAACACGAGACGACGCTGGAATCGTTTTCACAAAATCTGAATTGAATGCATGTTCAGAGTTTCTACACTTGGTGTTGGATGTTGTTGTAACTTTGCAGTGTGTGATGTTCATTTTATTTTGCCAAAGAGTACATGGTGAGCTCTTGCCTTTCTAGTATTAGACTGAATTAATTACATGGAATTAAGAAAGACTACATTTTTTTTGGTCGGAAGAATAAAATACATTCCTAAAGTACAGTATATGTATTTCACTTCAATCATATACATTTTGATCATGCTATCGAAATTAACATAATTGCTCAAACATTTCTTAGTAAGATATGGTTCTTTGGTTAGATTTGGTGATTTTGATAGCTTTTAAACATCGTATCATGAACTAATAAGACAAAAATCTTGTTTATTTGTAATTCACACTCACTAGCTACTTTAATAGGAACACCTTGTGCATCATAAACCAGCAGCATGAAGCATAAAATAATACATATACACATTAAGAGTGGAATTTAATATTTACATTAAATACAAGCTTTTGGAAAACCAACAATACAATGGCTTTTAAGGGTTTTCATGCACAACAGCGAGTGATGCTTCAGAGGGCGGCACAGTGGCTTATTGGTTAATAATTGGTTAAAAATACTGTGGCCTTGCTCCTCCAGGGTACGGGTTAGATTCCTTCCTGCCTCAGGTCTGTGTGTATGGAGTTTGCATGTTCTCCCCCGTGCTTGGTGAGTTTCCTCTGGGTACTCTGGTTTCCTCCCACAGCCCAAGACATGCAGATTAGGATAATTGCCGTTCCCAAATTGCCTGTATGGTGTGAATAAGTGTGTGAGTGCCCTGCGATGGATTGGCAGCACAACCAGGGTGTACAGTACCCCACCTCGTGCCCTAAGTCTCCTGGGATAGGCTCCAGGCCCACCCGTGACCCTGTGTAAGGAATAATGTGGTCTTGATGTTTCTGTAGATAGAAATGAATAGTCTGACTTATTCAGACTTACAGGACGTCTAAGGTCTAAGCTATCTCAAAGAACCAAATAACGTTTTACAGTCCTGGTTAGCAGAAAAGCATCTCAGAATGCACAACACATTAACCCTCAAGGGGATCGAGATACAACAGCAGAAGACCACATCAAGTTCTACTCATGTCTGCCAAGAACAAGATAGACAGCTTAAAATTGGATCAACATTGCCTAGGCTGTTGCTAATTTTTCTCTGTCTTTATCTGTCAGTTTTATTTGTGGGTCTTTTGTTCTTTCAGTCTCATCAACTTCAAGGATTAGTGTGTTTTGCATTTTGAGATACTTTTCTGTTCAGAGCAGCTGTAAATTGTGGTTATTTAAATTACCGTAGCCATCTTGTCAGCTCAAACCAGTTTGCCTATTCTTTTGAGGTTTCTCATCAACAAGGCATTTCCACCCATAGAACCGTTGTTCTGTAGAGACTGTTGTGCATGCAAATCCAAGAAGATCAGAAGTTTCTGAAATACCCAAACTACCCTGTCTGACACTAACAACCTTGCCAAAGTCACTATTCAGAGTTTCCACAGTGGTGGTAATGGTTGTTAGTGTAATGTTGGACTACAGCTCAGAAGTTCACAGGTTCAATTCCCAGGCCCTCTGAACTTCTCAAATGTATAATGAGATTAAAAAATAACAATCTACATATAGTATGTATGTAAGTTGCTCTGGATAAGAGCCTTTACCAAGTGCTGTAAATGAACAGAAACTCTTGACCTGTGTCTGCATGTTTTTATACATTGCACTGCTTCCGTATGATTGGCTGATTGGCTTGGTAGTTTCATGAATGAGCAGAGTAAAGGTGTTCCTACGAAAAAGAAGAGGTTGGTGAGTGCAGATGGTATTTCTCAGACAAAAGCTTCCTTGTGAGTGCAGGGATGAGATGACTGTTGAAAAACAGAACAGCAGGGCTATGCAACAAGGCGACACTTTATAATCGCTCCTCATCCTCTGTAGCTTTATCTCCTAGATTCTACTGATCTGGGACCAAGACAATTCTGTTCAGTTTATACATTAAAGTGATTAATGCTGTGACATGCAGTTTATTGGAAATGCAGTGAGGCCAAGTAATAGGTGTTAACAAGCGTGTAAACAGGACAAATGCATGCCATCGTCCTGTCCTCGAAATTTAATTTTAATTTATGTTGTTCACCTGAGTACGGACCATGAAGTGTTCTCTTTTCAATAAAAAATTGGTGGATGATTCAAATGATTTTCAAAACTAATTGACCTCACATTGATCTAACTTTCACCATGTTTTTCACTTCAGTTCTCACTTTCTGAAGGGGAAATGCGATATGTGCATCTGTACCTACGTATTCTAAAGCCATTCCTATGAAAAAAAAAAAATATATATATCTATAAATAATTGTTATAATCGAACTTTCTGCCAGGTGCCAATTTGAACACTGCACCATTTTCTCATCCTAATGCTGTACCTTGTTCAGATGACCTGTGTTATGTTTGCATGTTATGATGACATGTGCATGTACAAATATGTGTTTGCCATGTTTTATGTTTGATTCCAATGAGGGGTTCACTGCCTTAAAAAAAAAAACTGATAAAAAAAAAAGAAAAAAAAAGCTTTTAAGAGCAAATTCGAGAAAATCATTCTAGGTCTTGTGTAAAAGAGGTGTTGAACAAAAGAGAGAATTAGATACAGGCTATGAAAGCATGGGACGACGGTAAAGTTTTTAAACACATCAGACGCCACCACTGTTCATCGTCTGTCTGCTTGTTTGCCATTCATTACCATTTTGTACCACTGAACTGAAAAGAGAATATACAAAATAAATAAATAAATAAAATTTTATGAAAAGATTTATTTCTGTTTCTTTTGTATGATGAAACTAAGACACTACTACAGGTAGAATTTTTGATTTGCATATTTAACATGTTGTAGCAAAGAAAATCTAAACATACAGAGGAAGAAATTATGCTATATCTTTTAGTTCACATGCACCCACCTCAAGCTGTGATTATTTTGCACTATTATGTCATATCATATATATGCTTGATTTTATATACTGTATATTTATATTATGAACTTTATAAACACATATATGACTGGAAAAATTTGAAATCACAAAAAATGCAAACTATTTCAGTATTTTCATGTTCAGAACAAAAAAAAAAATATTTCTAGATGATCAGCATTCATAATATGTACAATATTTAAATCTCTAATTAAAAGGTTATTATAGAAAAATATGATAGATTTTATTTGTAAAAATAGGCATAGTTTACTTATAAAATGGGCATAGTGTTTTGTGAATTAAATAAAAATATGTTTCTGTGAAAGGGCTGTCAATTAAAAAAAGAGCGTCTGCCAAATGCCTAAATGTAAATGTAAATGTAAATTATATATATTTCCCAATGTATGTGTAAACACCGTATATATTTCTACCATTCTGTAATCAACCCCCATAGGTTTTATGCTGTATTATTCTTCTACTACTATTTCCTATTATTATTATTATTATTATTATTATTATGGTACATCTGTAATCATGTATTTTTATACTGTATATATATGTGTTGCTGGTCTTTCGACTGCTCCCATTGAGGAGTTGCGGACCATCCAATACGCACAAACTTGGCAAAGATTGTTTGCCGGACGCTCTTCCTAACGCAATGCTCAAATTCAATATTCAAAGTCTAATTTTATTTGTCACATACACTACCGTTCAAAAGTTTTAGGTCACTTGCAGATTTCTTTGTTTTTGTTTATGATGTGATTTATTTTCTACATTCTACAACAATACTGGGGATTTCAAAACTATAAAATAACACATATGG
>JAQMYK010000011.1:21477013-21493134 GCA_030014345.1 Clarias buthupogon | reverse complement strand
TTTTGCCCTGCATCGCGACTGCCGCGATGTGACTACCGCGCATGCGTACATCGCGATGACGATGCTGAAACGATATATCGTGCAGCCCTACTTCACACACATGCACTCTTAACAGGGTGAAAACTGCCAAAATGGTATAAAATAGAGCAGTATGGAGGGGTTGCAAGATATCACTGTAGGTCTGAAAACTCTAAAGCAAATGAAGAGAACCAAAGCATGGTATCAGCAAACAAAAGTCAACATTGCAAATAAATGACTGCTTAGTGAAAATGTGATTTTGTTGTCTAAATGGGGTGCAAATACAGAATGAGTGCAAGAAACTTCACAAACAGCATAATTGTAAGAGTAGAGTTAGGATGATTATATTATTAATAAATCCCATTGCACTAGCAGATTTTCAATGTCAAACCCCAAAGAGCAGGCACATTGAATAAACTAAAAAATAGCAGTTGGCTAAACATTACTTGCTCACATTCATTCATAATATGATGTCATTTGGCAAATAAATGTTGTGTTAATCTGTCATGCAAGTATATCAATAGCATAAATCTGTTTTCAAAAGTATTTCACACATATTTAGTTTGCTTTACAAACATTGTTTGGTGTTACATACCAAGAAAGCAATGTATTTAGTAATATGAATTGTTGTTCACAGTTATATCTGATTTATTTTAGGTTTCCTGTGGCTGTGTTGTCTGATGGGAATTGGCATCGCGTGGCAGTGAGCGTGTCGACAGGCCGGTTCGCTCTGTATGTGGACTGCTCCATAGTAGAAAGCGTAGACTGGGCCTACGAGCAGGGTCTGCAAATCACTACTGACGGGCTTATAATGGTGGGAGGAATCATTGAGGGCTTTGAAACACCATTTGAGGTACACACCTAGTTACTGAAAATATTAAGGCATGCTAAGTATATGTTGTGAATAAACAGCAATTACTTACTACAAATCAAATCAGAGTAAAAAGGTGTCTTTAAACCACTTGGTAGTTGAGTTAAAGTCAGTCACTCAACTACCAAGTGCACATGACCCGTGAAGACATCCCCAACCATGTCCCTACAGACAGCCCTGTCCCCATCTTGTTTATAAGGAATGAATTACTCCCTAAAATACAGGAATGTTTGCCGCTAGGGACGTCAGGAACATCTGTAGTTGCACTTATCCAATAAGATGATGCATTTTCCATCATGTAATCTCCCTGGAAAACCTACTTTTTTACATTATCAAGTCTATAGTTCAATAACCGTATAAAGTTGCAGTCTTTATACAAAGTTTCTGTACAATTATCATGAACACGAATGTCATGGCAGTATTGGGCTTGCAGTAATTTTTTTGATCTTGTGTTTTGTGGAGCAGAATGATTGTAAAACATCTGGTTAAACACAAGGTTTTATTTATTTTGGCTTTTCTGTTACCAACACAGTTTGTGAGACTTACAGTATGCAGGTACTGTACATACAGGGTCAAAAATGTACACATTTGGGATGTATTTTAATTTGCCCAAGGCCCCTTAACTTCCTTTTAGGGATTACTGTATGATTGACTACAGCTGGTAGCTTCTTAGTGATACATAAAAAGGGTTTGTTTGACTGCATTCCTTGGATTGACCAACACACAGTACAACGTGAACACCCAAGGAACTCAGTGGAGATATGAGAAAAAGAATGGTAGATTTATTCAAGTCAGTAAAGTCAGCCATGTAACACCGGCCAATGTAATATCAGCCCACAAAATTAATAAAGCACAAACACAATACAAATGTGCAACACTTAATGTAATAATCCCATAATCATCAGAAATTTCCCACAAACATAATAGCAGTTGCCATTACATTTGCAGGGATTTTTTAGAAGGTGAACAACATCAGCTTCAGGAGTTTGATTCAGGTAGGCAGAAACAACCAAAACACAGGCCTTCCATGAGCTGGAAGCTGCTGGAAAAACAGTGTCACTGTCTATATTCAAGTCAGTGAATAGCTCAGAGGGCATTGAGCATTGAGTTACTGATTGGAAGGTCGTTGGTTCGATCCCCAGCTCCACAAGGTTGCCATTGTTGGGCCCTTGAGCAAGGCCCTTAATCGTGTGTGCTCCAGGGGCGCTGTATCATGGCTAACTCTGAGCTCTGACCCCAGTTACGCTGGGATATGTGAAGAAAGAATTTCACTGTGCAGTATGAATATGTGACAAATAAAGGCTTAACTTAACTTGAAGTCAGTTTTAATTTGCCATGGACCGAAATGCTGCTATCCAAAGCTTGGCAAGAGGTATGTTTGGAGGACTAAAGGTGAGCCGTTCAACCCCAGGAACACTGTTAACAAATGTGGCGGTAGCATTGTGCTAGAGGGCTGTTTTGCTGCTGCAAATTGATGCATTTTGCATTGAACAAGTGGATGTAATAAGAAAGAAGGACTTCAGAACTACTTCAGAATTGTTCAGCATAACCTCAAACCACGTAGACGGTTTCTTTGTCAAATGTTTACCGGAAGCATCTTATAAAGGTGAACGTTGGTAAAGGACACTCAACCAAACATCAGGTAACTTTTTTTTTTTGATCCTGTGTTGGTTTCACAATACCCTATGAAATAAAATAAAACGTTTCTCCTATTAAATTTGTATGCTGTACAATCATTCTACCCTAGAAAACGACAGTGAAAACTTTCATTACAAGCCCAATATTGTCATGACATGTATGTTCATGAATTCTGATCGCATCTGTATCTTGTTTTGCACAATAGAATCTGTAGCTTTTTACTGGCCCTACACTTACAGCATTTTAAAGGGCAGGTGCCCTAATCCAGATCTACTTACATAAGATATTCATATTCCATAATTATTTATCTCATATCACTAAAATGATTGATGATGTTGCAGCTCGAGCATGTTACTGTAAGGGAAAACCCAAAATCAGTCCGTGCTGTGATCCAGACCCAGACATCTATAAAGGCATTTTCACATTTGTTTACACAAGTGTGAAAGCTGTTTTTGGACATGTGAGATCACAGGTCTACTTGAAAACAGTACTCAAACTGATCTTCAGTGCAGCTCATGCTGAGTTGGCAACTTAAGTCCTAATGGTCTGCCAATATATACACTATGTGGTCAAAAGAATGTGGACACCTGACCATCACACCATATGACTATATGTACTCATTCCGAACTACAAAATAGTTGCGAGTACAGGCCAAGGGCTCAAGTGACAAGATTACACAAGATTTTATGTAATTCTCATATTCACACAATACCTTGTTTTAACTAGTTAAAACAAGCCTGACTGACATTTGCTTAGTGTCCATGTCTGGTGTAGTTACAGTAAGTATCCCAATTAAGAATGCCAATAATCACTAAAAGCACCTGGATAGAATAGAGTTTTGAGTGGATTATTTTGGAACCAGCATCACCAACTAATAGTTGTTTGAGTCAGTGATGAATTAATTTAATGACAGTTATGAAAAATAGTTTTGGACAGCTGCAGATAAGGTAAACATGAAAAAAAGAGAGTTAATACCGCTTGAAGTCTAGGTAGTGCCTTAGGATGATCTCATGCAGTGCGATGATTAAGAGCCCTGTTCACACAATTATACACCCAACTCGCTGGCAGGCACGTTTATTGTTACACGGTCAGGGGCATAAGTGTTTGGACAGTGACACAATTTTTGTATTCGTGCCACCAATAAAATGGATTTAAGCTGATTGATGAGCAGTTTGAAGGTTAGTTGTGGCCCGTGTCTTTGTTACTTTTGGACACATCACAGAGATGAAAGTTTTGCCTTTCATTCCAAGTGTTGAATGGCGGGAAGTCCCGATGCACATTGAGGGCATCGTTGTCCTGAAGAAAACAAACCAGACCCATCAGAGTTACTTCACAACTTTTAGCCACTCAGCGAATGAAGACATAGCGCTGTCAAAGTCTAATCAGAAGATGCCTTCATGTATGTAAGTGCGGACATCTTAAATGGAGATCAAGATGCAAACCACTGGAAACACTTAAGAACAGAAAGGAAAATAAAAAGCTAAATAAAATAAATAAAAATACAAATGAAACAATCCTAAAAGGCTGCTGAATTCTGATACAAGATCAACTTATATCAGAATGGTTGGTAGAGAAGAATATTGTGTGAAAGCAAGTGCTTATGTTTCAAAGCATACCAAATCACCAGTCAAACATGGTAGCCTTATATTATTGATTATGTTACTCTATAGAAACAGCGTTGAGCCTGTTAAAATTTTAAAGATTTTAAAATGCATGCAATTCCCAAAAGGATATTGTGATATATTTTTTTTAAACCTCTTGAATTAAAGCTGTGTCTCTATACTTCCATCGCCCCATTCCAACCCCAAAAGCTTTTTTTTTTAATCCATTGTAGTGGTGTACAGAGGCAACAATATGAAAAATGTCACTGTCTGAAAACCTTTGAACCTTCTAATAAAAGCCTTATAATAAACATGTGTTTGTGTGTGTTTTATATTCCTAGGGCGATCTGAAACAGGTGACCTTCCTAATGGGTGAGCCGGATGCAGCCAGAGATCAGTGTGAAGTGTATTCGCCACAATGTGATAGACCTGCTCAGAAACGCAGACGCTTCCCACACACTCAAGTTCCAGAAGTAAGACAGCTATACTGTCTTTCCTTCATTTATAAAGAAAAAAAAACTTTTTTTTCCCAGGCATGATTCAACCTGTACCCTCCAAAGCCCTGTGAATCTTTCTGACGAATTCACTGTTTTTGCATTGCACCTTAAAGATCTTCAGTATTTCCAAGCAACAGAAAACAGCAAGACAACATGCTATATGTTAAAGCAAAAAAAAAAAAAAAAAACAGCTCAAATTCAAGCCACTGGGAAAACAATTCACAGACATGCATGTGCTCTTTTGTGGGTGTTTCCACTTTTACATCTAATTACTTTTCTGTGTTTTTCTTATTTTAGGAGCTTTTGCTGTCCTCAAATGACTTGGAGGATTTACTGGAGAATGCTAATCCAGAGGAACGGGACATGATCCGCACGGCAATGAGTGTAAGGACTTATTTTTTTCCATACTGTCAATGCTAATGAGCCATCGCTTAATCCAAACACATTTATGAGAGACAGGCTGAAAGAGGTCCAGTTTTTTCCCCCTATTATAATCTGTTTAAACACAGGACTATGTCAAAAGCTTATGGGTTGTGTTTTTAAACAGAAAGGATAAGTATGGATTGGCCAAATGGTTGATGATTCATCTTTTGAATTAGCTTTCTGTCTTCAGATTTAACCAGACAGGACATGACCTTTGTAATTCCATATTCTATCCAGAAACCTATTATGGATATCTTTTATCTGTTACATCAAGGCCCAGAAATCATGAAGTAATGTAACATGTTTACCTAGAAAACATATACAAAGACATATGGTCATAGTTGCTGCTTGTTTCTTTTGATTGCTTCATGCACAAAGAACCAAATATAAAGGCATTGAAGTCATCTTTCTATCTGCATTTGTTTCAGTAGTTTGTTATAATTTCACCTGCTTTTACTGCAGTGATTTTAAGACAGATCAAATGTATGTTAGAGTATATGTATAGTGCATGTGTAGTCAGTGTTCTCTTTGATCTAACTCTATGTTTTGTAAAGGTGATTATACATGGGCCTAATGTAAGATCTAAAGCAGAGCCAAGTACAATAAATTTTAGACATGTGAGCAGTGTATGTATATGTCTAAACCCCTCACCCGTCATCTGGATTTAATTAACCAATGTCAAAGTTGTTGGCTTCAAGAGAGTACCATAGCCAAAACGTCTTCTAATATTTTTGCAGAAACCTTTTTTAGACCTCTGTGGCATAACCCTTTGATTTGTGATGCCTTTTGTTGTGGTGGCTTTCATGACCACAGGACTTTCAGCAACTTGTTTCCTTTGCACATGATCTCAGTGGAACAGGCATGGCCCATACTGCTATAATTAATCACCACTGACTGGCATGCCTTGTACCGGTTTAAACAGGAGGGTTAAAGGTAAATACTTCATTAGCTTTCATTTTTTGCAAGTAGGCTACAGTCAGGCCTATTCTTAAGTGAGGCCCAGTCCTTGAGGCTATATTGTCCTCATTCAGCCAGTATCTGATCCTTTAGAAGCTGTTGATTTGCAGTTCATTTGTCCTCACTGTCTTTGCATTGATCATCTAGGGCTGCAAACTTTCTTAACAATTAATCAGAATTTCCTACCAGACCGGTTGCCTTCAGTCAGTTAGCAGGTGCTGCTTTTGTTTGGTTGGACTCGGTCTCCAGTTTTCCTCAGAAAACAATAGGGGTGGACTGATTGTTTTAAATGAGAGTTTATTTACCAGTGGACAGGAGTAACCAACCAGTAACCAACCAGTAAGATATGGACAGGAGTAACCAACAAATACTACGTCCTGTATTATTCTCCATGAATTAGGTTAAGCTGTATGGAAGTCTTATATCTTTCTTTTCATCTGCACATGCTGATCAAGTCCTATCACTGACCAGAAAATTCATCTGGAAGGCTGTCAAAGCCAAAACAGGAATCTTTTTTTTTCACAGCCTTTATTTGTCACATATACTTTACTGCACAGTAAAATTCTTTATTCTTCACATATCCTAGTTTAGAGAACAGAGTCAGCAATTATACAGTGTACCGGAGCAGACAGGGTTAAGGGCTTTGCTCAAGGGCGGGACAGTGGCAACCTGATGGAGCCGGGGCTTGAACCGCCAACCTTAACACAATGAACCACCACTGCCCCCACCTGCCCCTTTTCCATAACTTGAAGAAACCTGTGTTGCTCTAGAGACAAGGCACTGTCAAGAATTTCAGGTGATTGCTTTGTAGATCTTATCTGAAACTTTTCTTCACCTCTTGCAACACTGCATACTCACTTTTTACAGCTCTGAGGAAATCGCATACACTTTACAAGAGAGGAACCAGAACTTACGAACCAGAAAAAAAAAGCATCAAGTCAAAACCAACAGAACTTATATAGTACACAATGCATTGTTCAGGTTGTCAAGTCTCTTAACAGTGTGTCACACACTAGATTTAGACTGGATTAGGAGAGACTACATCATTCCTTTAGGGGTGCCAAATGTCAAAAACCCTGACTGTGTTTACATTGCATGTATAAAACTTTTCATTCAATTTCTTTGCTTCACACCAAAGGGAGAAAAGCATATTTTTTTCTGTCACACACTTAAGCATGAGAGGACCAGCATCCTCTACACAGCTGGTGGTTTGACAGCATAGCTTTTTGAGACTTTGAGAGCCTTAACATGATATTGATTTTCTATGGCCTCCATCAAGTATATGGGTTTCTCTACTTAAATCCCAACAGCTTCAAGACATCTGGTTATGTCCTTTTTTATTGTTATGACAGAGCTGTTGCTAAAATACTTTATCTAATTTCTTTGCTTTTTGACCAAATCATGCCACTGTTGTTGCTGTGAAATTTAAAAATGTTATTTAATGTAAAATTCCCATTTAAGCTTTGTGGTCTTACATTTAATTCAATTCGCACTGGACTATGCAATGATCTGAAAAACCAACAGGATATATTGGAGTGTTTGAATGAACATTTCTCTACATGTTACAAGGAAAACATAAATCATATGTCAAATCATGGCATGGAGAATAAAAGTGACGTATCCCAAAACGTCTGGAAAGTTACTTAGCTATCACTGGGGTCAAAGGTCAAGCATTCTAAACTGACCATGTGCTCCTGTCTCTGTCCTTATGCACTAATTTACTAACGTACTTCCATAAAGATCAGATGGCAGCAAATTAGTCTATACTCATTCACACCTGAACAATTTAGAAAATACCGAAAATGTGAAAATCCCAAAAGATGCCATATACATAGTATACTGTACATAACATATGGTGCAACAGGTAGCACTAGTGTCAGCCATGTACTTTTGCCATAAAGAATAGCTGGAGGTTTGGTATCAGTGTTGCTATTAGGTTGCTAGACTAGATATTATTTAGTAATATAAAATATCTGTCTACATAAAAAGTGAGATAAATGCCCTTTAGCAAAACCCATGGCACAAGCAAGTAGCTGGCAAAGTATGAAGAGCAAGTTAAGGCACAACTCTCCCAAATAACAAACTTCTCTTATCTGACGAAGTTTAAATATCACTCTAAGTATCAGATGGCTGTGGCATCTAGGACAGCTACGATTAACTGTATAGCCTGGGGTGTGCTGTACTGTAAGGCGTAGTGCTGACAGTGAAAGTGTTTTCATCAAACTCATGTTCAGGGGTCAGTCACTGTTTCTATACATGTGCAGGAAAATACAAATACCAGTGAATGTCCTAGAGCAAGCGTTCAATATTTTCTATTTCTCCAATGGCCACAGAAATGGTTATATAATAAGATCAGTAGTATCAGGACAATAAATAAGGAAAGTGAATCACCTTAATGATCACTGACACTCAATAAAACCACAGCTTCAGTTTGCTCCACTCTGTGCTCATCTCTTAGCACTCAGTGCTCTTGGCCACAGAGCTTACAACTTATAATTAACCTTTCTAAAGCAGTGATTTACTGCAGGTGGCTTAAAGTGGCTGTATAACTCACGTAAAGTCAATGGAAAATGTCTGGAGCATACATGTAGAGATTTGTCAGTGGACTTTCTTGGCTCTCTCATTATCTTTCTTTTTCCTTCTCTTTGCCTTCTTTTGTCTTTTAGCATCTGTTTGATAAGGCACTTAAGGAGTCATTTATTTTTAATAAAATAGAGGCATTCTCTATTCACTTTCCAACATCAGGGCTGGGTACAGAATATCCTATTCACCCTGGCGAAACATTCTTTCTGTAGAAGTATTGTTGTGGTTTCTGTAGTAATCCTTTCTGTCATAGCCAAAGGGCTAGATGATTTTGTTTTAACATGCTGTAGGTCTCATGACTCTGGAGTCCTAAAGTGTTTTAAATCGCCTGTTTAAAATGTTCCTATTGTTATCCACCTAATACATCTCCTACTCCTAGTGTCTGAGATATTACCCACTGGACCCTGGAAAGTTTCTCCCAAACAGAGCTATAAACTTTATAACAAAAGATCTGAAAAACCTGTCCAATTAGAAATGACATTATCCAGCCCAGATTTATCCAATCCCTTTCATTCTGTCATTTCTCCCAAACGCACTAGCTAGTCAGCATATTTACTAGTCACAATTTCAAATGTTTAATTTTGAAGGACACTGTGGCACTGATCGTCTAAAATAAGTAAGGTAAAGTTTTTTTTACATGCTCTTGGCATTGGACAAGCAAATGTTTAACAAACTAATGTTCTTTCTCATCTGTTCAGTCTAATATAAAATCAACTTCACTGCAGTGACAAGTCAGAGATTCTGATTATTGTTTTTTTTTTTTGCACTTGTTACTCTTTTGCCAACTTTTAGTACATTAGAGCCTCTGAATGTCTGAAAATGAGCTGAGGAAGTTCAATCTTATATTGGACATTGATTGCACCAAATCCAAATGTTAATTTCTAGTTATTTGTGGAATCCCAGTTTTCCGCTATCCACTTAAACAATTTCTCACTGTGACCCCTAACCCATCCCTTTTAGCATCTTTGGGGCCAAAGGTCAAGATTGATGAACTCACCATATGCTACCACATTTGCCTTACTGACCTTGATCTCATGACCAAGTCTTCAACTGTTGTTAGGGGCGTCATGTTTAAGTAGAAGTAGGTCCATTTGTCCAACTCAGAGCACCATGCACATACGGTGCCCTGAGTTGCCCCCTCACTCACACCCAGCATAGTCTATCCATTAACAGTAAACGTTCTTTTTTTTTTGCCATATTTGTCACATTTTTAACTGAGTTAAATTTTACTTGCCACACCCAGGCCTAATTACTGACAGAACTGTTAAATCAAGAAATCCAATTGAAGACTGCTAAAAGATTCCAAAAAGCAGCAGATCATGCCTTGAGAACAGATGAGAAACAAAGACATGTCGTATCAGTCTTTAAAGGGTTACAAGGCCATTTCTAATGCTCCCCCGAACCATGGTGAGAGCCCTTATCCACAAATGTGGTGAACCTTCCCAGAACTGGCCGGCCTACTTCTACAAAGTACACCTCTAAATGGCTAAAATAAATAAATAAATAAATTAATGATTTTGGAGAGGCCTAGTCGAAGTCCGGACTTAAATCTGATTGAGATGCTGTGGCATGACCTTAAACAGGCCATTAATGCTTGAAAATCCTCGAATGAAGCAGAATTAAAACAATTATGCAAAGAAGGATGTGCCAAAATTCCTCAACGATGTGAAAGACTCATTTTCAGTTATTGCAAACTTCATTGCAGTCGTGGCTGCCAAGGGTGGCAGTTAATTCTTAACTTGAATGTTCGTAAGTCGGGGATTACTTTTTCACATGGGGTCAAGCAGGTTTGGACAGTTTTTCCCACTTAGTAAATGGAAATCTGGAAGGTGCAAATACTTTTTCATAGCACTGTAGGTGAGACTACTTTCTAAATCAAAGCTGAGACTTGGACGGTTACTGTGTGAAGTACTGTGTGTGTGCCTGACTGTGGGGGGGTGGATGAGTGATATTTCAGTGGGTGTGAGAATGTGCACTTGGTGAGTAAAACCTCACCTCCTCAGTGTGGGTTCTGTTGTGGATCGTGATGTGACAGCACTGTGTGAGCTCCACTGGTTTGTGGTGTGTATTTGTAGTCATGAGGGTTTGGCTGGGCCTAATAGGGTGGATTCTGCTTCACCTACACGGTCAAGTACTTACAAGACACCAGGGTCAGAGGAATAGCTTGCTAAAGGTATGTGTGTTTATGATTTGTTTAGATTATGATTTACACTGTGGCAATATAATTATGTAAAACCTGACAAGCTACTTCTTGCAAGACAAAATTTATCTGTTGATTTGCAAAAAGCTTTTATAGGCAGTAAGGGATAGTCTCTTGTGGTTTTAGTTTCTAAACATACAGCTTCAGTATAATCTACTTTACAAAAGTGACATTTATAGCATTTGTCATACAAACAGCTCCAGATTTTTGGTTACTGTGATAAAGATGAGTCTATAAAGTTTCCTCCACTGCAATTACTTTTTTTTCCCTTTGCATTTCTATATTTCGAAGATTAGAAAATTTCCCGGGAAACATTCTCCCGTTATCTTGCAAGAAATTGCCAGTTAAATTTCACCTTTACACATACCACTGTCACGAAAGTGGAGTTATGGTCTTTTGAACTTTTCAAGTCCGAACAGCCAGCTATTTGTGTGTACCTGTGTATGAACTGTATAAGACTTGCTAAAGCACCTTATCTGATTTTCCTCCCAAGTTTACCACAGCACAGCCTTTGACATGTCTTGAACATATATTACGTATATCCTTAGTACATGCTCAGTGATGGCTTGTTGGCATGTCTTGCTGTGTTGAGTAATATGTGTTTTTTAGCCTGCAGGCCTTAAACGTGTCCAGGGTAGCTCTTTGCTGTTTCTTCAGAAATCCATCTTTTATCATTTTAACTAAATGCGCTGACATGTTGCAGATCAGAACATAAACTTAACAGCCAATATTTAAATTGATTACTGTATGATTAAGAGATTGAAAGTATTGCAAAGTTGAAAAGTTTGTCTGTCAAACGTTCGAAGTGAGTTTGCCTACAGATGGTATTCAAGCGGTATTCTGGTTTTACCGTCACGCCTCACGGTGGCAGCATTTGGGTTTGTGCGTTTGCTGGCGTTTACCGCTGAGTGGCGCGATATAACCCTAGACTGACGCCTCAGGCCTTAGTTCATTCTCTCAAGGATTAATGAGCCGCATCTCCTTTAGAGTTGCATAGCCTTATAAAATACAAGTGAAACATTAAACGAATTTACAATCACAGTACTAAAATTACAGTACAATTTAAATTAGATATAGGCGTTTCTTATTTGCATCAAATTTAAGCAAAGTAAAGCCTTTATATTTTATCATGTGTAACACTCTTTTAAATTTATAGGCTAAACGTTAAGATTATTTCTACTTCATAGCAGGTGTGTCTGTAATTGAAAAAGGGTTTGCCCCCTGGTAGAGGAGTAAGAAATTACTCACATTGGCAGGTGTACGTAGAAATTGGTCAGCTGTGGGTGAGTGGTCTGCTATTAGGCTTCCTTGGCAAACCATCAGAGGGATTTCAGGTCCACTGTACCCTTTGAGATAAGCTGGCCAACAGCCAAATGCAGTCCTTTGGAGATCAAGTGATAGCTTATCAGGATACATTCGATGGCAGCTCCTAAAAGAGCTATTGTTATTGGCAGCAACGGCGTACGGTGATGCTTCTGCTCAAGCTTAGTTTGATTTATCACGCTGAAATAACAGTAACAGTACCTCCATTAATAATTCTTCTGCCTGTCAATCCAGCTTGAAAATTCGTATGCTAATGGATCAGTTCACTGGCATTGAGCCACATCGTCGCAGTAATGCAGCATGTTACATTAATGACCAGATCCCAGACACATTCACTCAGCCACAAAATTAAATCCACACATGGAAATATAGCCACAAGAAGCAAATCATTCCTCTGTCGTCTGCTATTTTGATCACAGACTAGTGCATGTGTTTAAAAGCAGACTGGTGTTTTTTATTTCCTGTTGCTTATTCAAAACAAGGCAGTGCAACATCTGTCCCACAGGTTCTTAGCTCCTGCTGGGAGTTTTTCTTTTCAAGGACTTCACCTGCAGTTAGTTGGTGCACAGCTCTTTAAGATGGTTTACATGAGTAATGGGAAAACTTTCAGGCTGTATTAGAGGACAGTAATCTATATTCGTCTTTTTGATGTTTCTAGCCATACATACCAAGTTGATCATGGTTACTGTAACTATAATCCCCCCAGTTTCCCCTGGGCAAATTCCTTCTGTGTAGCTAATAAGTCATCCAAAATACGAGATAGCACCAATTATTCAACTCAGTGGTGTTATTTTTGGCCCAAAATACATCAAAGAGTGTTTTGTTACACAATACAAAATTCAGCTGTAAAATGAGTGATCTATATGTAATAGTTACTGTAACTTTAACATTTAATACTTTTAAGACAGAAAAGAAGAAGGGAACAAAGGTTCATATGTGCTAAGGTGATGGCAAGAAATATCTTGTATGACCAATAATTATAAAGTAAACTAATCATTGATATTTGCTGGGGGTATAAAAGGAACACTTGATTTCTTACAGCTTGTGTAGGTAGTAAATTCAAAGATATGTTGGCAATACTATGAACGTTCCAGTAATACTAATCAGTAAGTATATCATAACTGTGTGTGTATGTGTGTTTGTAGGGTGTAAGAAGACGTGGCCTCACTCGAGGAGATGGCACACTCCCTACAGGCTCGAAGCGACCTGGCTCCATTAGCCGTGGCGACGTCTTCGAGGTGGATGACTACACTGACCTGATCGATCCCAACACTCTGTCCAAAAACGATGGCTTACCCCACAAGATCCGCCCACCCCCTGTTAAAGACAGCAAGGAGGCCAAGCCAGACTCTACCTCTAAACTTCTAGATGAGAATATCACCACTGAGAAAAGCAGCCCTGACAAGGGCTTTCCTGTGGATAAGCCTGTGGATAACAGCATTATTGATCTGGATGTTCCTTCTGTTTTAAAGAAAACTCCAAACACCAAGGGCTCTGACTCTAACCTGCTGAAGGAAGGAGAGGACAGAGTGACATCAACTCCTGTTCTGCCTAGCTCGTCCTCTGACATGATAAATGAAACTCACAGGATCATCCCAAATGTGGTTCTCAAAGGTAGGATGGGATGCCTGGTCCGAGGATCAGATGGAAAGATTTATCATCTTCGTCAAGGCCGTCCGGGGCCAAAGGGGCCATCTGGGGAGCCAGTGAGTACTAGCTGCTCTTTTTTTTCTTCTTTTTTTTTGCTATAGTCTGATTAGATACAGTGGTTAACAAAAACGGCGCCACACTTTAGTGTCAGTCATAATACCTGTGTCCAAAAACATCCAGATAGCTGGATTGGCTATGTGTGTGTGAGACTACTATGTGTGATTGTGTGTGTTTGTTATATAGAAATTGCTATTATTTTATTAAACTCAATTTCATCCTTACTGAAAATAAATTAGTCAAGTGCAGGACACAATATAAGTTTTTTTTATTATTGCAGTGGCTTTATTTATACAGTGGGATATTATATTTCATCACATAAAATTTTTGTCCTATCTATTTTATTTTTCCTTTTTTTGGGTGGGGTTTCTCCCTAATTTAGTCGTGTCCAATTCCTCCCCGTCACTAGGGGGCTCCCACATTAAGACTACTACTCCCACTCAGTCGGGAGGGCCGAACCATGTGACGTCAGCCGACCGCATCTTTTCGAACTGCTCGCTCACACACCGTTGGGGGCGGAGTAACACACTCGGAGGACAGCGCTGTCCGCTCCTTCCGCTTGCGTGAGCTCACAGATGCCCCTGATTGGCTGTAGAGCCGTGATTAATGTGGGAGCACGAAGTACCTCTCATCCCGCCACTCTGAGAGAGCTCTGCCAATCAGCTCTCTCTAGGCCTCCGGCTGCGAGAGGTTACAGCATGAGATTTTAAAACTGAAATAACTCATATGGATTTATTTATTTAATTAGTTAAGCAATTTATTTAATTAATTAATACAGAAATTGACAGCAACAAAATCAGGCAATTGCTATTTTAAGATACAAAGGTCAGCTGTAGTTCTTGCAAGAACTAAAGTGAGACTTTCATTTAGAGTTACCAGCCTCAAAAATCACCCATTAACTGTACCTCAGATTAGAGCTCTAAGTTGCAAGGCTTTACAGAGCATAATGAGCAGACACATCTCAATATCAACTGTTCAAACGATAGCAATTCAAAGCAATACTTTAGTTGTCTAAAAGACCATAGAGTTAAAAGGTGTGTACAAACTTGTAGTGTATATGTAGTGTAGTTTACAGTTTGTAGGCCACAGTGAACATCAACGGATTTAGATTCTTATTTGAACATGGCGTAAAGTTTATGTCAAATAACTCAATCTGAGATCTTTCTAATGGACCTGTGTTAAGGGTGAAATAATCAAAACAATGAGTCTTTCATTTACTGGCTGAACATGTTTATTTACTATTGAAGTGCATCTGCTTTTAATAGGAAGAAAAACAACTAAATGAAATGTCTAATAATAGAAATAAGTAGAAACGTTTGGGTATTTGATGGGACATTTGTTTGAAACTTGATTTTTGTCTCTTTAATTTGTTTGTGGTTTTAAGTACAAGATTTATCTGTAATGAAACATAAGAAGGTCCAGGTGTTCGTAAATTTTACTGGCAGGGTCACTTTCAGAGAAAACACACAAGGCTAATAATCTTACTACACATTTTGATGAATAAAATGGGGATTGCTGGATTACTTGCCTCAGCTTGTACTGATTGAGAGTTTGTGGATTTATAGATCGGGCACTCAGCCATTTCTGAATTGTTCACGATCTATTATTGATTTATGCATTTAAGCTCACCCACCTGAACCCAAAAACAAGGTACTGTAATTACTCTCAGGTATGTGAGCAAGGGCAGTGTGCCTGGATTCCATCTGACAAGTTGTACTTACATCGATAACAAGGTTTAACTTGTTTAGACCACAATAGCCAATCTTTCCAAACTTTTGAGCCTTCATTGGAAGGCAAAAAATAAAAATAAACAAAAAACAATATTCCTTGAAAACCAGTGAAATACACACAAAACTGCAGAGTGACGTCAACATAACATTCTCTATAGTCTGGAAATAATAAAGCTGGTCTACAGTTCAGGCTGAATGGAAATCATTATACCCTTAAAGCCTCTAACCAAGCAAACCCTACATTACAAATCACAAGAACACATCGTCTGTATCTGTTTTAGGAAACCAGTCAGCCAGAGAAACAAAGTGTGTAGTGTAAGGCAGAAGAATTACAGATGTTTTCAGATATCTTTGTACTTGTTTGATATGTTTAACATTACTTTAAAATGTAATATCTGGTTTAAAATATAAAGGTGGTTAGATGTAGCATATAATATCTCTCAATTCCATTATGCCCTACTGGGTTGATGCTGACCTGGGCTGCGTTTCCTGATAAGATTGATCTTAGCGCTTAAGAGCGTTTTCTACGAGTCATTTTGCGAACGTTCGTTATTGTTTCACGTGCGTTTCCCA
>JAQMYK010000011.1:21445362-21460838 GCA_030014345.1 Clarias buthupogon | reverse complement strand
AACAGTTATGATTTAGATCCAAGCACGGGAGCAAATACAAAGAAGTAAGAAAATAAGATATAAATTTGAACTACATTTCTGGTTCACCTAGCAAGATATGTGTATTAGCTCTTAAAAAGCTCATTAAACTGAGTTCAGAATTAATTTAGGCTTCATGGTTATTCAGAATGTGTTTTATGTAGAAAAATACTACCCTCATAATCATTGAATCATATTGAATGTGAGAGAGCATCAAACAGGGATCCATAATGAGAAAGTGAGGAGAAGGGGTGAGGGTCAAAACCAGGAAAAACAGAAATTTTGAAAAGAACGCTTAGCCTAAATGAGATGAAAGCATGTTAAGCAGGGTTTAAATAGACCATCTAATTCAGGGCTAACAGCAAAGGTGAAGATAATGAATTTCAAACTAATAACAGTTCAGGGTGGAAACAGGAACAAAACCAAAGCAAAGACACATGTCGAAACAAACAAAAACAAGCAAGCAGTGTAAAGCAACACTAAAATCAACAATGTCACATCTACTAATGACTAACGAGCTGATAAACATTTATGTATGCACTTCTGTTTTACTTTTACAAATGAATACAAAATTAACAAATGCTGACAAGAAAATCCTATGTGTCTTAATGATTATTAGTGATGATTGTATTGTTCTTACATATAGACTATTACAAGCTATACATGCACATTTTTATTTTATTTAATTATGTGACAGATGTGGATTTGGATTATCAACTGCAATCTAAAAAATGTATACCACGATTAACATTGCCTCAAAATCATGACGCATTTACAAGGGGCGTTCAAGTCAAACCAGGACAGAAATTTACCGAAACAACCTTTAGTGAATGAAGATGTAAAACGGATTGCCATTTACAGATGACTTTAAGCACAATACATTGATGAGACTTGCAGTAAAATATTTGGTGGTGTAAACCTTTTAAAGAGCATGCATTTCCATTCTGGCCAAGGTGGCTCTGAGGCCACTGCAGTCGTTCCCATAAAAATCCAGTGAGTAGAACGCATAATCCTTGAAAATCAATGGATAAATTGTCTCTTGGAACTGAACACAATAATTCCACATTACAGGAACTCGGCTGGAAGTTATTTCCACATCCCTCATACAATCCTAACCTCGCTTCAAGCCATTTCCATATGTTTTGGCCATTAAAGGAGATCCTGGGAGCCCAGGGTTTCAGACGTGAAGCAGGCGTACTGAGAAAACTTTCTATCTTGATGGGATTCAAGCACTAGTGAAACGCTGGGATAAGTGCATTAATATAGCAGGATTATATAGAGAAATAAAGGGTTTTTCTTATAACCGTGTTCTGTTATTTTGCATAATCAAAAGTCCCGGTTTGACTTCATGCACCTCCACCTTTTCTAATGCCCCTAATGCTTTGTATTTTTTTATACCCTGCTTTTGAGTATCCATATTTCTGTAACGAAGCGTTGTCTCAATTCATTTTGTATCAGGGTACAATAGGAACACCGGGCTTTAAAGGATTTATAGGTGTTATAGTAAGTGCATCTTTATTTTAACTTGTTTAACTTGTTTTTTAAAGCTTTACCTTAATATTTTGTTATATAGTATGGACTTCAGAATTTATGCATTTGAAATTGAATTCTACCTTTATGTGCATCTATGTCTACCCATAGATTTTTTTTTTCTGCAGTCAGAATAAGACATACTTTTGATTGGTTTCACTGCATCAATTGTGTAGGAAGATATCATGTTACTTACATATTTCTCATACGCTGAGCAGGGCAAGAGGGGACTTGAGGGCGACAAAGGAGAAGTTGGACCAAAGGGTGACAAAGTAAGTGCTAGTCCAGAAATATTATGATGTGGCTGTTTGTTCAGTGGTTCATTGTTTTAAATGTAAAATAATGATTTTGTGAAATGTTAATGATTAATATCTGAAATATTTTATGGAATGATGGATATGAAAAAAACCTATAAAACATGTTTAAGACTTTATGACTGTACTTCTTTTTATTAACCCAGGGTACCAAAGGAGACTCAGGGATACAGGGTTTCCAAGGTGAACAGGGACCCACTGGTTTTCCAGGTTTTCCAGGGGTCAAAGGTCAGCCTGGACCAATTGGGATACAGGTACTTTAAATGTTACTTTATAAAAATCTTGGAAATTGCTTTGTTGGACAATAATCAGCATTCATTTAATCGTCATCATGTCCATTTAGTTTTTACACTTTTTGATATCTGTTTCTTATTTAGGGAAATGATGGAGAAATGGGACCACAAGGCAAGTCCGGAACAGAAGGGCAAAAGGTCAGATGTTTAAAGATGCTATTATTATTATTGATAGGAACTAATCAGATATAGCATTTTTTTTTGGCCTGGCAACTATCTCAGCCTAAATCTTTTGCATAATTATATGCCCAGATCTACATACAGTACACTTGCTTCAAATGGCACTAGTAAGCTATAATTTTGTTAAATAGCAATGATTCCAACTCAGAATGGAATGCTGTTATCGACCACATGAATTCATGCTTCAGTACAGCTTTGTTTTCAGTTTGTATATGGATGTTTGTAATCAGATGTGGGTGAAACATTTTTTTTTAACTCTGTAAATGTGAACTTGAACAATAATACACAGATCAGCCACAACATTAACACTACAGCCAGGTGAATCAAATAACAACGATTATCAGTTATACTAGTGGTAAACTAGTGACAGGATCATGGGCTCCCAAGGCTCATTTATGCCTGTAGGGACCAAAGACCAACCTGTCTGGACCGATCTCACAGAAAAGTGGCGCAAATTGTTAAAAGTAAGACAATGATGGCTATGATAGAAAGGTATCAGAACACTCAGTGCATCACAGGTTTCTGTGTGGCAAAGAGTTCAAAGGTGGCAAAGGTTGTTGATGTAGTCTTGAAAGTCCATCTTAAGCAATTAAACGATCTGCTGGACCTGGTTTTAGATGTGAGTCATAACTCTTAGGGGTGAGAGCTGTTTTGGTGACCTTAAATCTATGTGGGTTTTAATGTTAATGGTTTTATTGTTGTGGCTGATGGTGTACATATTAAGAGGCCCCTTTTAGTACAATTTACTGCCCTTGAGCTGTTGGCTCCAAAACTACAGTATAAAACACACAACAGTCTCGCTCCTAGTAATCTTTTATGAAGCCTGTTTTATCTCTGTATTTTTGATCCTGGTTTAACATTGCAACATTTGGTTGAAGATTCTGTCCTTGCCTTGTCTAGTCTGTTTGCCGATCATCTGGCCTGTACCTTTCATGTTTTTTTTTCTTTTTCCCCTCAATCTGCCTCAAGTGGTTCTATAAACAATTTTACTTTTTAAAAAATATTTAAAAATATTTCATTTTCACACTATTAATAATAACAATCATAAAGGAATAAGGTACTGTAAGACTAGGACCATAATATAAAATGACCTTTCTGAGAACATATAAAAGATGTAACACACTTCTGTACTTTTATTACACATGCATATATGAAATGTTGCTCTGGGTCAAAGAAAAGCAGTAAATAGTCCCTTGTATAGGGACGTTAGATTAAAAGCTATTATGTAATTAAATGCGCTTGACCTTAAACGAATGGTAATTCTTTACACCACTTTCATTTCCAAGTTGGCACTTCATTAATGGATGATTACTGTTCCTATTACAAATACACTTGGTTGACCCGAGGAGGTACAGTCGAAGAGTTACAGAAATGTGTCTTGTAAAGACTAATAAGGATTTGTAAGAACATGAAAAAATAATGAAGATGAAATCTTTTTAGTAAGATTGTTTCATTTGAATTAAAATCATTTGTTATAAAGGGCAACAGGGGATCAGACGGTCGTCGGGGAAAGCCAGGATCAAGGGGACCGATGGTAGGACAGCACTATTTATAAACCCGATTTAAGTATCTCGACACTTGGAATTAATAATCAGCGTGAAAATATAAGTGCTGTTTTATGGATGTCATGTCTACACTATCTGCTTTTATTTTAGGGTCGTACAGGACAAAGAGGTCATGCTGGAATGCCTGGGCCTCCGGTGAGATTACTGTTTTTACACGATACCACTGTAACAGAGCCTAAAGTGCAGACTTTCAGAATGCCCGATTTGGTTTTGTTTCAATATTTCAGGGATTTCCAGGTCCTCATGGAGGAGTCGGGGCTGAAGGAAAGCCTGGTACACAGGTTCCCATTCTATATTCTCATACCCTGATTTTTGCTTACTGCTCATTTCCCTGTTGACATTAAATATAGAGGGTGGGAGCAAGGAGCTGCTGTGTGTCTATTTCTACAAGGATTTATGTCTGAACAATTTTCAAATTACATTTTATCATTTATCATATCAAACAAAGCTATGGCATGTCATTTAAGTCTGTAAATATATTGTTGGCACAAAAGTGCTGGATCAAGTGCTATTTTTGTAAACTACCAAATAATTAATGTGGGAGTCTTAGTATTAAATTAAACTGCATTTGCAATACTTAAGGTAATAATTATGAATATTCAGTCAATGTACAGGTTGTCTAATAGAGGTTTATCTAATATCTTGTAGTTTTATTTTTAATTTCTAAATTGTCCCTTGTATTTGTATTAATTTGTTGGTATTTAATTCGACAAGAATAAAAAAAAAACATTTCATTTTCCCCCTGTGATTTAGGCATAGAGGCAAGTCCTCATGTTTAAAGGCCGTGGTCTAGACTGTAATGAAAAACTCCATCTTAATGCTTCTATTAAATAATAATAATAATTTAAAAAAGCCAACCACAGAATCATAAGGCTGATTAAAAGAAAAAGATTGGAAAGTCCGAACTGTGAAGAATGACATTTTAGCAAGTGGAAATATACGGACTGTAGTCAAATGTATCTTTTATTTCCTGTTATAATATTACAGTGAAGTATTTGTTGATTATTAAACCTTTTACCAGACATTTTGCTCATTTCAAATAGTCTTGTTTAAGTAACAGAGAATTCATATGCATACAGTATATGCTTAAAGCGAAGCAAAATTATTTGCCAAAAGTATGTCATAATTTTAAGCTTGAAAAAAAACACACTAGTTTTAAAAAAAATGTCTGGAAATATTGCTCAAGTCTTGTACCTGGTTTATTGTAACTTTAGAACAAGCAAACCATATAATATACGTGTATACAATATAAGATGTATTATTTTGTAGTGGTTAACACTGTCGCCTTGCACCTCCAGGGTACGGGTTCGATTCCCGGCCAGGCTCGATTCTCGTCTCTGTGTGCATGGAGTTTGCATGTTCTCCACGTGCTTGGTGGGTTTCCTCGGGGTACTCCGGTTTCCTCACACAGTCCAAAGACATGTAGGTTAGGTAAATTGGTGTTCTCAAATTGCCCAGTGTGGGAATGAGTGTGTGTATGTGTGTGTGCCCTGCGATGTATTAGCACCCTGTCCAGGGTGTACCCTGCCTCGTGCCCTAAGTCTCCTGGGATAGGCTCCAGGTCCCCCGCAACCCCGAATACAGGATTAAGCGGTAATGACGATGAGCGAGTGAGTGATAACCTTAAGCACTTATGTTTGCAAATCCAAATGTGGTTCTGTATGCAGTATATAAAATGGTAAAAATTCAAAGCTGAATAAATCAGTTGTATTTATTTTTCAGGTTTATGCTAATGTTTATGTTGTATATTAATATTTGATTTATGAAACTCCAAGGTTTCAGCAAAGCTCCTGTTCTGTACTAGTAGGGTCTAAATATATTGACTATCTGGTTAGTTTAGTGATTTCATTGTTTAATATGTTTTTCTGTGTTTTAGGGACCCCAAGGTGCTACAGGTAACCCGGGGGAAAAAGGACTAATGGTGAATACAATCTGTTTACAAATAAAATGGCAGACAATCATCTAGGAACAGTTTGTTTATTTTTTTTGTACTATATGTGTTTTCTTTATATATCAGCCTCTGTTGAGCTCTAGATGTTGTTTGACAGGACTATAATCTTGAAATATTCTTTGTTGATGTTTTGTACTGGATATATGATGTGCTTGTTATAGTTTCATAAAAAACAGTTTTCCCAAACATGTTTATTTAAAAGGAATTTTCTGTGTGAAATGATAAAAGATCCAGTAATGTTGACTATATTCGACTGAAAAATAAACACAAAAACACCAAATAGATTTGGGGTAATAAGTAAACAGTAAATAAAATTATCTTTTTCCGTTCCAGGGCTTTCAAGGCATTGCTGGGGAGCCTGGTGTGGATGGACAAACTGGACCACCTGTGAGCTTCCTTTTATCTTATCATTCATTTAAACAAAATTGCTATAGAACTGTATTAGTGGTGCAGGTACTCCCATCTCATTTAGTCTCTAATTTAATAAGAATATCAATAAATCCGGCTGAATGGTACAAGTAATTAATTTGTTTGCAAGCAGTTCAAGCTGAAAAGTGATTTACACAGAAACTGATTTAGATTCAGGCAAGCATGTTTAAGCTCTGTGTAAACACTCATAGATATTAAAAGATTTATGAAAAATAAAAACTAGTAAGAAAATAAGAACAAGAAGGAGGATGGCAAAACTGAGAAAACATGTAATTTATTTAGATTAAATTTGTAGTTTTACTTGTAATGGTGTGATGAAGGTGTTTCATCATAAACGTACAAGACATTTTGAATCATAATGATTACCATGTTCCACTGACTGCAAATAGTACATAGGTGTTTCAATATCTTTAACTTAAACCTATATTTGACCTACAGTACATTTATATCCATTAAACTTTTTTTTTTTTGGACAAAATATTCAAGGTTTGAATGTCACACCCACATACAGTACAGTATACCCAAAACTGTGGCGGAAAATGCACAACAGAGAAGAAGAAAAAAGCAATCACAAAGGTGTAAAAAGTATCAATACAATCTGTATTGCTCTTGTCATATCGGCATCACACTAAAGCAGTGTAAAGCAGTGGATTAGGGCTGTAGCTATCGCATATTTTAGTAATCGAGTATTCTACCAAAATTTAATCGATTAATCGAGTAATCGGATAAAATGTACTTTTGTTTAATTAAACAGCAATGTAAAGTATATAAGAGAAACAAAGATTAACTGGTTTTCTTTTTAGAAAAATCTACTTTTGCATACAGCATTTTATCAAAAATAAACATTGTCATTATTCACAATAAAAGGAATAGCTTATACCCCTATCTCACGGTGAGATGCGGTGATACGTAGGCACCGGAACGATTGCCCACCAAGTTCTGCAAGGTCCGCAAGCTTCCGCTTGTTCCGCTTCCGCACATGTTAAATTCTTTTTTTTTTTTCGCGCGGAAAGATGGAAGCGTAATCGCAGCGGCAAAACTCTTGGTGAATCATGATGAACCGTACTTCCGACCACCGGGCGAAACCACGTAGGTCAACAAATAATTGCGCGAAAAAACATAATGCAAGCTTTTAAATTAATTAAACGAAGCTCCGAGGCAGAAGATTTTGCCTCGATAATTTTTTGTAATCGAATTACTTGAGTTACTCGAAGAATCGTTTCAGCCCTACAGTGGATGATCTCTTTCTTAAAAAAAAAAACCAAGAGAAAAACAGTCACCGGGGAATTGGTTTTAGGAACAAGCGGGCAGTTTTCAGACTTCTCTCTGACAGAAATTTATCTGTAACAAAAAGTTTAATTTGAAAAAGTGTAACTGCTATGTAACCTTATTTTGGAAACTTTGAACTTTTTAAACAAAGCACGACACGCAGCCTGATTTTCTAGCACAAGCCATCACGTTGTGACAAGTCAATCACATTGCTTATTTCTGTCATATGATTAGTGAAGCGAAAATACTTTCTGTGCATAACACACTCAATCAAACACAGAACCTGGAGGCGCAAGGCAACAGTGATAACCACTATGCCACCGGGCCGCCCCATACCATGTTAGTTACATACTTAACAAACCTACAGTATGTGAGATACTGTAGAGTAAGCACGGTGGTGACAAAACTAAAAATAGTGATTTCTGTACAAGAGACTAAAACTGGTAGAGGAGGCTGATGATGCTGTATACTGAAGCTTTTGTATGTTTTTCATGATTTTCAATAATTGTTTTAAATAAAACAAGGTTTTGCGTGCAGCAAAATTTCACACTTTCTTCCTTGATCTAATTTGCTGCCAGTAACACACTAAAAATCACAATAAAAGATTGCATTTGCTATACATTTATTAAACTCAGTCAACATGTTACTAAGACTAAAATTTACTTACTGTAAATAACTAGAAAAACAATTGCAGCCTGATTTATCTGTTGTGCTAAAACTGTGGAAGATGGAGTTATATAACCTATTCAGTTTTGCCATTTATGTTTTTTAGAATTATTGAAAAAAATGTTTCTCAAAACTGCTGAAATTGTTTTTATCTTATTTTGCTGTAAAACTGTTCAAGTGCTGAACCTTTAAAAGCAATTGTGCTTAAAATAGCAAACAATCACAGCAGTGAAGGAATGTAAAGTGCAGTAAACATTTTTAATGGTGGCAGATGAAAAACTTTCAGCACTGAAAAAAAAAAATATCGCATTGTTATGTTGCTTATTAACAAGCACAAAAATAAAATATGTTTTACCCGCACACACATGGTCACAGTGTTATAGTAAACAGTACATGCGCACACGCGCACTCTTACTTTGATTATACCAGTAATAGACATGCACTAAGACCCAGCAGGGGAGACGATTACCCACAATTCCGCAGCGCAAGAAAGAGGAAAAAACATTGGCTCAGCTGTGATCACATGACGCTCGGCGTCAAAACAAGAAGCGCATGTGTGATACATGATCCTCGGTACTCGTAAACTAAGACTTGCTCGTTTTTCAAGTCAAAATTTATTAAAGATCTTTGCTCGTCTTGTGGAACACTCGCAAACCGCGTTACTCGTAATCCGAGGTTCCACTGTATTTGGAGTGAAGAAAGATATTTAGCATTTTTTTGATCATGGACAGATAATCAGAGAGACTGCAGGTCTTTGATGTTACATTTTGGCTTCTTCTTCCTTTGTACCTATGTACAATATTATTCCATTTGTAGGGTCCACCTGGACGAGAAGGACCTATGGGCAGTCCAGGTCCACCAGGAGTGAGGGTAATTGTGTTTGTGTTTATTTACTTGTTTTAGAGCTTTTGTGTGTTAGATAAGTACTAGTATATAATTTATCTTTGTTATTTTCTCAGGGTTTCCCTGGAAAGCCAGGAACAGTTGGACCTCAGGGCCCTGTTGGCATGTATGTAAGTGATCCTTCTGCAGGGGTCTCCAGGAAGTGGGGCTTTTCAATTAACAATGTTTGTATACAAGATAAAATAAAATGGGAATTGAAGGTCCTTAACATTTTCTACTCATATTAATTAATATGTATGTTGGGGTAGAGGTTCAGCATAATGCTCATGGATCCACAGACCATCATGTCTCTATATATCCCCCTTGGAATCCTTATTTTCTATTTATATATAATACTAATACTAATATTAATAATATAACTAATAATATAATTCTGTCCCTGCCACCAACCATTATAGAACCCCTGAAAAAAAATTTAATGAAAAGAACTGACAACCTGTTTTATAGATACTGAACAAAACAGTAAAATACTCTTTTTATTCACAAATTAAAGGGGTTCCCAGGAAGCACAGGCACACGAGGAAGACCAGGACATGTGGGAGAACAGGTGACTGCCATATGCCATGCATAATATTGTTAGATAATAATGATATTTATGAGGCTTTGGAGCTATACAAAACATCTCCTTATCAAACTGTATACACGATAGGGAGAACCTGGAGTAAAAGGACCTCTAGGACCCAGTGGAAAGCCTGGACCTTCAGTAAGTGTTCAGTTTAGAGATAATAATATTTAAATAATTTTGTGCAGGATCTTCTCTAAAGAGTGATACATATAATACTTTTTGTTTCTGTTTAAAGGGACCAACAGGCCCAGCTGGAGAGAGAGGACCTCCAGGACCACAAGTGAGATTCCTCATCATATAACATAGAGACCATAGAGACCACAGAGTGGTTTAATACATTTTAACACAGATTTTTAAAAGAAATTGCTAGTTTGTAATACAATTGAGAGTACTGTTGTGATATTTCATTTCTTCTACATTTTCTTTACTCATTGCATCTCCTCAGGGCAGACAAGGAGATCCTGGACCTCGAGGACTAGACGGAGCATGTGTAAGTCATATTTTATGGAATATTTTTTTGTCCCCGCGATTAACTTACCTACCTCACGTACAATGTTTTCTCAGTGTCATGTATGGACAGAGTTTTCTTTATTCCAAAGTCTTCATCTTTTTTCAGACAATACCACAGAGAATAATGCTCGTCTGACTGAAAAGGTTGTGAGAAAAATCCGCCACTTCAGTCCTCATAAATTCTTGAAGTACAGCCTTCATTTCTCCGCCATTTCCTAAAGTATACTTGAAAATAAAACAGCCTTTATTAAATGCCTGTCTCTTTAGCTTAGTGGCTAAGGTGAGCAAATTAGTTAGATACAGTATATTGGTCCCAGACATTTGCTGGTTTCTAAAAATGCAAGAGTCATATTTATCGCCCTAATTCTGTAGAACATGTTTTGTGTTATTGCAGGGTTTTTGGACGCTTTATTTAATCATTTGTGTTCTTATAGGAGTTGCTTAGTCGAGTGCTGGTCTTTTTGGGTCAGTGGTGTCACCGTATTAGGATCAGGAAGTCACTTTATTAACCGGATGTAACTGGCTTACAGATTATTTGAAACAATTCTCATGGCAAACAGAAAACACAAAATTATATCGCAAATGACCCTCAAGATGCAAAAATAGCATCAAACAATTCAGCAACTCCACAATGGCTTTAATTTACTACCATGGATATACAGTAATAGATAACACGAGGAAGACTTCTGGTGAAGTCTATCAATCAATACAATTCAAATTGGCACGGAGGTATTGTGATAATATTGTATCAGGGGGTACATGGTGATTCCCATCTCTATTAGTTAACGCAGTGTTGTGTATGAAGAAATACCTTGTCAAGTTTAAACCACATATTTATTTGCAAACATTTTGTGACAATTGGTCACTTTGTATTAATGAATGAATTGAGAGAAAACAATCCAAACCACATGAGATTAAGATGTGGAATCGCTTAGACAGTATCCCAAGCTCAGGATCCTACCAGGGATGCTTTTTTTTTTTTTCTGGCTAAGCAAACCGAATTTAAGCATGCTTGTCTCATACACCAGTGTGGTGTGATTTATTATCAATAAAACATAGTGACTATTATAGGACATACATTGCTTTCTCCCTTGCAGGGTCCTCCAGGGCTGAAGGGAGCTGATGGGATGATGGGAAGACCAGGGCCTGAGGGCAGAAAAGGAGTTCCGGGAGATCCAGGCCCAAGAGGGCCCCCAGGTATCCCGGTAAGTCATGCGCTCAAGCAACAGTGGAAAATCTATACAACATTTCTGTGTAATAAAAATGAGACATCATGATTAATGGTCTGTGGTCGTGGAGTATTGGTGTGTTTAATAGTGTACATGCTGAAAATGTTGCATTATTCTCCTTAGGGCTCTCAAGGTGAAAATGGATTGCATGGACCTGCTGGAGAGAGAGGGGAGAAGGTGAGATTACTAAGAGCCTAAGTTTTTATTAATATTGCACTTCTTTAGTCACTTACACGAAAACATGTTTGAACTACCAGGGTATAATGGGTCCTCCAGGTGATATGGGGCCTTCTGGACTTGAAGGTGAACAGGTCAGATTATCCACTATTACAGTATTTACAAGATAGAATTAGTCAAAGTTTATTTTTTTATCCCCACAATCTACTAATTATGTACTTTTCTGTTCCTTAGGGTCCACCAGGTCTAGTTGGTCAAGAGGGTCAACTGGGGAGAAAGGGGGATCAGGTAATGTTTCAACATGGATTGAACATTATTTTATGGCAGAAATCTTGGATTTTGAGGATCCTGATTGTTGTTGTTTACTACTAGGGAGAACGAGGCCCCTGTGGTAATATTGGTTCCCAGGGTCAAAAAGGAGATGGTGGTCCACAGGGTACAAAAGGTCAGCAGGGTGCACCTGGGCCACTGGGTAAAGAGGTAAATACTTTTTTTTTTTTTTTTAGCACACTCTATCATCAAGATCTGTTTGTATGCCACATAATACAATACAGTACAAGCAATTGTTTGACGTGTCATCAATTAAGGGAGATGTTGGTAAACCTGGACCTCCTGGTGACCCTGGGCCCAAAGGGGAAAAGGTGAGTCTTTTTTTTTTAAATTAACCACAGACTTTCTATCATCTGTTTTGAGAAAGATACCACTCTCAATATATATTAAGGTTTGTTGGGATTTTTTTTAGGGTGATAGAGGTTCTCTGGGGATGATTGGTTTGGAAGGACCCTGGGGAGCAGTAGGGGAAAGAGGAGAGAGGGGACCAAAAGGGGACAAGGGCAACATTGGCCTTCTGGTGAGAGCAAAAATACCAAGGATGTTCTCCTTTACGTGCAGAAAAGGTGATTTATGTTTATGAGGAGATAACTCTTTTCTCTTTATCCTCAGGCTGAACCAGGTCTTATAGGTGGAGTTGGCCTTGTTGGGTTGAAAGGACTTCCTGTGAGTGAAATTTTTTTTTTTCATTATTTCATTTGCATAAAACAGGAGTGTTTTGATGTAATGTGCCACATAACCTGCAATTTTTTTAAATCATCTTCTTTTTTTTTTTTTACCAAGGGTGAAGTGGGACCGCCAGGACCAGTAGGAGCAAATGGACCAACAGGGAATAAGGTACTAGATTTATTTCACAGGTTTACATTCTGCCCTGAAATCTATGTATAAAATCAATAACTTTAGCCAAATGAGAGTGCACTCAGGCATCTCTAATGGATTCTTGTGATGATTTTTTTTTTCAAAGTGGTGTAGATACTTGGTATGTGTTTTGTACATTTGGTTTGTATAGAGTGTACCTTCAAATTATTTCTGGAACATAATTAGACCTTAGGGAGCAATGATGTAGCTTTTAGGGTGCCTTTTTATTGATTGTACCTATAGAAGAAAAATGTACCTGTACAAACATTTACAGTAGATAATGAAGCACCTTATGGACCTGTTTTGTAACTCACTTACACAGCACATTCCCCAGTGTTGAATTAAAACTCTACAGTGTTTATATGAGTCCAGTTGGACTCTCAACTGGTGTTAAATCACCACTGGGGTTAAATCATCACTCATTCAGTCAGTCAGTCACTCACACATCATTCTGTTATTAACTTATTCACTCAGTCACTCACTTATTTACTTACTCACTGACTCAGTTGCTTATTCATTCAAATTTATTTGGAAGTTTCTATTTAAGTGGCTTTTTTAACAACCATTAGAAACAGCATTTGCATCTCCGTAGGTTTTGATTAATTTTGAATATGCATTCACTAATCAAACCTTACACATTTAAAGCTGCCCGTTATCTACAAATAGAAATTAAAAACAGCTTGTTTCCTGTAAAGTGTTTTTGTCCTGTAAACTGTTTTTTTTCTTCTTTTTTTTATGTTTTATTTTTAGTACTTTTAGTACTGTCTAAAGGGATTAAAAAAACACATTTTTATGAATAAAGAATGTATATATTGCTATCATTTAAATGTTCAGTCCAAATCATGCAAAAATACCCCCACAGTGCTTTGTATGAGAAATGTGTAGCATCAGTTACACAGTGTCCTTGTTATGACAGTGTGTAGTAATATTTTGTAGCCGTAGCACTGCAATATTTTGTCTGTTTTTGGAATAGAGCAATAAAACATACCAGCAGGTTTAATGCCTTCAGGTTTTGCCTGCCTTGCGTCCATGCAACGTATTTGGTTATTAATCCTGTTTTTCATCTGTTTACTTACTCAATCACTAGTAAAACATTGGATAAGACTTTTAGTATAAATGAACTGAACTCTCAGATTCTGTTTGGTGGATTCATATACTGTAAAAAGCATGTTATTAATAATGATAACATGATAACCCCTAGCCTACGATCTCCTGACAAGAGCTAATGACTGATAAGTAAATTTTTTGGGGGAAATATATTTCATGCACTGCATATACTTAACATAAAAACTTCTTCTTACTCCCAGGGGGAGATGGGTCCATCTGGCTTGCCTGGCATGTCTGGAAATCCGGGGCCTCAGGTATGAAAATTGATGCACAATTATTCTTTACAATTCTCCAACAAGGATATTTTTATTTTTACCTATAAACAAGAAAAGTTATATAAACACTATTTACATCTAAATAATTTCTGTGTTTAAATTAGGGAATTGCTGGTGTGAGAGGCGTGACAGGAGACACTGGAAAACCCGGACTACAGGTTAGCGTCTGCTACCGTCTGTTAGTGTCTATATACTGTAATTGTAACAATTTTTATTAATTGTCTTTTACCTACCTTAAATACAGGGTATTGATGGGCCTGTGGGTCCAAAAGGAAATGTGGGCCCAAAAGGCTATGCAGGTCCGGATGGAGAGAAAGGCGATCCAGGGACCCCAGGGGAAACTGGAGAGCAGGTAAGCGACCACATTGAACTGCTAGAACTTATAATAAAAAAATCTACATAATAAATACTATATATTTATAATAATCTATGTTCTCTAGGGACCAGAGGGCCTTCCAGGTATTCAAGGACCGCCTGCATTGCCTGGTCTAGAGGTTTGGATTTCCCTTTATTTCCCTTTACACAATTCAAGCAATATGCATTTATCCAATAGCTATTTGTGTGGCTTTGTGAATTTTGTCTCAGGGTCTATACAGTACTTCCCACTGTCTGATCCACAGGGGCCCCAAGGAGAGTCAGGAGTTCAGGGACTGCCAGGTCCACCAGGAGTCCAGGTAGGAATGAACCAAGGGAGTTCAAGAGTTTTTTTTTGTTGTTGTTGGTGTTATTTTTTTCAGACTAGATCTCATGAAAATACCTGAAGGCCTGTCATATGTGTTTGAAATATACACAATATTGTATCAATAAGTGTTTCTTAAGATTATAGGAAATCACTTTCTGAGGTCAAATAAGATCATCATATATGGCCTACTTCTACAATTATCAATACTTATTATTTTGTAACCCCTGAGAAGTATTTCTCTATTGCTTACACCTCACTGTAAAGGAGCTAAGAATCTTTCAATTCTGGCTCACTTCATTGGTACAGCTGAAGCAGCAACATACTGCTGCTGTATTGCTGATGAGCACTTTCTCTGCAGAGCAGGAATAAGCTCCTCTAAAGATTGTCTGCTACCATATATTGAAGAGGCATCATGGTAGCATAGAGGTTAGCAATGTGGCCTCGTACCTCCAGGATCGATGGTTTGATTTCGACCATGGGTCTATGCGCAGGGGCGCTGCTAAGGATTTTGGGCCCCATGAAAAGAATCTTGTCAGGGCCCCCAACAGAGCTGAGACTTTTTTCATATTAATTTACATAAATCATGCGCTTTTATGGTATTTTGACTATCATTCTCATATATTTA
>JAQMYK010000011.1:21431749-21442736 GCA_030014345.1 Clarias buthupogon | reverse complement strand
ACACACACACACACACACACACACACACACACACACACACACACACACACACACACACACACACATCTATCTACAGTATTTACCACACAGTGAGAGCCTGCATGAATCTATCATTTAAAAAACAACACTGAATGTAATCTGTGTAATTCCACTCAAGGCCAAATTTGTCAATTCGTCTTTTAAGTTCTGTCCAACTTTTTAATGAGCTTTGATTGATTTAGGGAAGGGTGGGTCATCCAGGACCGGAGGGAAGACAAGGCATGAAAGGAGAAAAGGTAAGGTCATAGTGGCATTTTCATTCTGGCTTAATCTCTTTGTCCTTTCCAAAGTACTTCGGCGAGTGGTTTTTTTTATTACTACAGAGGACAATGTTTAAAGTTTGCACAGTTTAATAGAGCTTAGAAAGGTTGTGAATGCCAGCTAATGAAAGTGCCTGTGTGTGTTAGGGAGATGATGGCATTAATGGACCACCAGGAAATATGGGTCTCGTCGGTAGGAAGGTGAGCTTGCCAAAATCATCTTCAAAATGTTTTTCACATGGATTCATGGACTTACAGTGTGTGAAGATTACTATTAAGTCTCTACCAATATGTAAAGGGTATTTATTGTCATTAAATTGCATTGATTTTCTAGCGAGCCATTCAAACTTAAGGTTAAACCCAGATTAGCTTCAGTCAGGCAGCAAAACCTTTCTACTCACTGTGGTTGTGCGATTCCAGTAGTCTTTCTTTCACTGCACTGTTGTTAAAGTAGAAGTGAATCTACCCTTTAAAGGTTATTTCCAGCAGCAAAAATCCTGAGTGTGTGAACAGGGTCCATTCTGTTCTTTTATATTGTAGTTACTAATATAATGCAGAGTTACTTTGATAAATAGGCTAATTTAATCATAAATGCTAACTGAAAAAAACTTTTTATTCTCCTAAGGGAAAAAGGGGCAAAGCTGGTTTAAGGGCCAAAAGAGGACCAAGAGGAGAAAAGGTTTGAGTTCATTGGTTTAGTAGTGATACAGTATCATCTATGAATAGGAAAGTTTTGACGACAAATCTCTTGACTGTCCTGTCCAATAGGGTGAGAATGGAGAGATGGGTGAGAAAGGACTTCCAGGATGGGTGGGGTCTATGGTAAGTCTGCTCCATCCACCCAAATCCTAGGACAGTCCACTTCACAGTGGTGTAATGGTTCTAGATAAAGAAAACTGACGTGTCTGCTAATAGCTTTGAAGTCCCAACCATATTTTTTTCTGCCAGGGTGTTACAGGAGAAAGAGGAGAGAAGGGAGTAGAAGGTCCAAATGGAGAAGAGGTACAGTATATCACAGCAGACAATCCAACAAAACTTTACAGTGTTCTTGAGTATGTAACTCCTACAAGATATGTTTTTTTGGCAGGGGGAGAAGGGTGATCAAGGGCTACCTGGTCCACTGGGAAAAGATGGATTAAGGGTAAGAGGTTTACCTTAGTCAATTCAATCTTAGAAGATATGTCCAGTTAATACAAATCTTAGAAACTATGTTTGTAGAGTTTTAATCAGTTTGATTGTGTTGTAGGGAGACCAGGGTCCTTTGGGCCCACCTGGATTACAGGGACCAAAGGGGGATCAGGTAACATAGGATTATTCAGGTTCTGTTTGGTGTTAAAGTAATGCTTCATCATCCACCAAACCGGCTGGAGTTACTAACTAGAGCTAAAAGACATTTTCATACTAAAAGTGAGGCTTTTGTCTCTAGGGCAGTATTGGTCCATCTGGCCCAAGAGGGACACCTGGAATACCTGGACTACCTGTGAGTATTGAGCTGTAATGCTCATTAATTTCTAGAGAGTATTTTAAAAAGCACAAGATGTCAGCAATACATGTACTGTAAGAGAATTGCATGAACATAACATTTTTAAATGTTTGTTTATTTATTTATTTATTTATTTTGTCTCCATCATGCCAACATTGAAAAACTGTCATATAAAAGCTAAACAGGAGCTAAGGCCCATTGTCTGCCCTTTTTTTATAATGCCCTTTTTTTCTAGCATGTTGAAAATATGGATGTATCTTAAAATGTGACATCAATTAACCTAATTATCTTATAAACAAAGTAACAAAAACTCATCACATTAGATCATCTTTGAATAAAGCAATTCTTATTTCTCCGTTTCTGCAGGGCTTGTTTGGAACAAAGGTATGATTTATTTATTTATATGCTAAAATTAGAAGCTGTAAGTTCTCAGTGTTCTCATAAATGTTAACATGTGAGTTTGAGCAAATGGGCAGTCAGTGAAAATGTTGTTGTGATGATCAAAACCATCAGATCCATTTTAGTGGTGTTTTTAAAATAGAAAATGCTTTTAATATTTCTGGATTTTTAAGATTTCTGTTTGATGGATATACTGTAGTTAAATGTTCAGATCATTCATGATTCAGTGCATTTTGGTCTGGATAGGAGGCTACAGTATATATAAAATAGTGCTCCTTATATTGGTCTTTATAGCAAATATGGTAAGTGAGGTAATGAGCATTTCAGCTGCTTACTTCTATCAGTACGACATTTTGTAAATGTAATGTCATTCAGAAAGTATCACATAATATATAATACAAAAATGTATCGAATTAAGCATAATCTCAGGTGCAGTCTTAAAAAAAAAAGGGAACATTTCTGTTTTCACCCAGAAACCATGGCACGCATATGTTTAAGTTATGTTTGAACTTCACTTTGTATATGTACATGTATACGTGTAATAACAATAAACGCTGTCCATCTGTATTTGCAGGGTTTGAAGGGTTTTCAGGGAGCATCTGGGCCAGCAGGAAAGCGAGGCCTTCCAGTAAGTCTCTTACGATCAGAGGCAGTTTTGCTTTTACAGCCATTTATATGAGGCTGCTTAACATTCAGCTGTAATTTTTCAGCAATAACAAACTTTGAATTTCAAAAACTCATGCATACAAATTGAATGTTATCACTAAAAAGAAGTGTTTAAATGAAATATTACAAGGATTCTAGACATGGGAGAGACAGTTTAATCAAAGCCTGGCTCTGAATAAAAAATAAAAATATCAAAAGACACTTAACTTTTAGGACTGCTGGTGAATATTTTCACTAAATAAATAACATTTTTATTCATATGTGCCTTTCAAAAATAATGGGTGATTTTTCTGTCTGCTTTGCTGTTTGATTATATGTTTTTTTTTTTTTAGGGACCACCCGGATCCCTGGGACCTCCAGGGCTCTCTGTGAACTTGACTATGGCTCAAATGAAAGTAAGTAATTTATTTTTCCTTCATTTTATATTTTGTATATTTTATATTATATTTAATGGATTGGCACCCTGTCCAGGGTGTACTCCGCCTTGTGCCCTAAGCCTCCTGGGATAGGCTCCAGGTCCCCGCGACCCTGAATAGAGGATAAAGCGGTATAGAAAATGAATGAATGAATGAATGAATATTATATTTATAGGTAGGTTGCATTAAATAGAGGAAAAACAAATGTTGTGGATAACTAGATTTAACAAGCAGTTATAAATAAGATGTAGTGTGTACTCTTCAGCAGTCAGGGGTAGCAGAGTGGTTAAAGCACTGTGTTTCAGAAGGTCCCAGGTTTAAATCCCCTGACCACCAAGTTGGGCCCTTGAGAAAGGCCCTTAACCTTCAACTGCTCAGATGTACAGTATAATGAGATAAAAATGTAAGTCGCACTGGTTAAGGGCATCTGCCAAATGCCTAAATGTAAATGTAAATATGCCCCTAGTACCGGTAAATAATGTTACACAAGAAAACATTAGAGTGGATGCAGGAAACCACAGATTTTCAGAAGACCAGGAATAAGGATTATACTAAGAAACCATAGATACAGTAAATGAAATTAGACTTCACCACAACACAGTGGGACTATATATAGACAAATGAATCAAAGGCAAAACAGAACAAGAATACGCATTAAACAACAGACCAGTGACAGGACATGTGGTGACATAACCAGGAAACAAAGAAAAGTAGGTGTCACAGTAAAACAAACAAAAGCAGGTTTGTTCTGTTTGTTCTAGGAAGCACAATGAGGGGATATACAGTAGTATGTGTTAGGGTTTTCTGATAATGTGTGAACGTCCCCATGCCTTCATCATTTCCATTTCTTTTTGTTCCATGTAATAAGGCCATAAAACAACCCCCTCGTTGTACGTTATCATACGTTACATTATATGGTAAATACTTCCTGCGGCACGCTGAAACCCTTTTGTCCCCCGGGAAGATCCTAATGTGCTTCCTATTGTCTGTGTGTCTCCAGGACTCCATACTACAGTACTAACTCTCTTTGTTGTCTTTGGAAAATGTTAATTATCTCTGTACCTTTGTAACAGATGTAAGCGACACAAGGCATTTGGCACTTGAAATCTTAAATACTCTATTATGCAAATAAACCGGAAAGTACATTCAGACAAATGCAGAAGGAGAAGTCGGACACATCAAGCAATAATCCTTCTTCCTTTATTTAATTTAGATTTATCACCATAAAGCAGACAATCAAGACATTGAGGGATTTCTACAATATGTTCCTCTCAATTCAAAAAGCTCCTCTACTTACATCAGAAATCAATGGTTCTCGCCTATACTGTAGACATGCTTATGTTGTGTATACTGCTGTATAAGTAGGTGTTTAAAAAGCACTTATTTTACCCCTGACCATTTTTACATTCTGATGAATTTTCTACTTTTTCTCCCAACAGGATCTGATGTACGTCTCAGACAAGCCTAACTACTCACTCATCCAGGTGCTCTTGGATTCTCTGTACCGTGACCTGAGGCTGTTGTTGGATCCACCTGATGGCAGTAAAGAGTATCCAGCCTCTACCTGCCTAGAACTATGGCTAAGCCACCCTAACTACACCAGTGGTCAGAACCTCATCATTTTGCAGTTCATTGCCAGGGCACTACTGAGGGCACTTTCGCTTTTCAGTATTTAGTCTGTTTGAAATTCACCCTTGTGTGGTTGTATTATTGTTTTTTCAAGTTCCAACCAACCAACACTACTGGCCCCAGACTGCCTAATAGAACATATACTAGTGTACTTGGATACCGGAGCAAAGAACTAGGAAAGTGCATAAGAACAGGAAAAAAAATCTTAGCTATGAAAGCTAGAATCTGGATCCAGTACACAAGATGCTCATTCATTCAGCATCAGTAGGCTCTTTATCCTGGTCAGGTTCATGGTGGATCCATCGCCTATCATAAGAACACTGGGCACAATCATTCACATAAAAACAAGCTATAAAAACTATGAGTATGCCATTTCGTAGAAAACCAACTGCACATACAATGAGTGACTGAAGGGATTGTAGTGGTTTTTCCTAAAATGTACTAAAAGCTGACTGCAGAATAGATCTTCTGCGGATAGGTCTTTAGATCTAAAATGTATTACTGTTGAATTCTTCATTCATTATTTAGCACCAGTTCCATGTTCCATGTGCTTGGGTGATTTATTTGCTTTCTACCATTTACAAAAATGTTCCAATGTGTAGAAAGCTCAAGTGCTCTACAAACATGCATTAGCAGGCACACAGTTAAAAACATTTGGGACAAACAATAGAAACCTGATAAACCTGAAAAAGCTGATACTCATTTTTAGTCGAAGTTAATAACATAAATAATATATAGTACATCAGCTTTATAAAGGTGTCGCGACTTTTGTGATTGCAGGATTCTATTATATCGACCCGAATCAAGGCAGCCCTCTGGATGCTCTTTTGGCTTACTGTAACTTCTCTGAGTCAAGAGCAGAGACCTGCCTCTACCCCAGAACTGCACAGGTGACTGCCGCCGACTGCAAAAAAAAAAGCTTTCACTCCGTGTTATGTTATTGAGATTCTTTTCTGGGAAGGAACATTAAACCTGTAATTATATAATTTTCATTATCTACAGCTGCCCATGAGAGCATGGTTGAATGACTGTGTATCAGATAGTGCTTTCTACTGGCTCAGTTCCCTCGAGGAGGGGTTTACGGTAAGCAAATTACAGGGTGTTTTTGTCCGGTAAAGTAATATACTGCTTATCGGAATTGGATAGTGTAGGACATACAGTAATATACATCAAATAAAAATTCCTTCTTCTTTTTTCTGTTTATTTCCGCTTTCCAGTTTGAATACACAGGGCTCACGGTGGTCCAGGCACGTTTTCTCAGACTTCAGAGCAACCTGGCGGAGCAGAGATTGACCTACACCTGCTCTCCTGGACACAGACTGGGACAAACACAGCGACAAGCACACTTTCTCACCAGCTCAAGCCAGCAGAGCTACCAGGGCGCCCTTCAAGACTGTGTGGTATAGGATATCTATTAATATTTAAGTACAATTCCACCCTGAATGACACTAAAATATATTTATAGCGAAATATCTGCGAAGCGTTAAGAGAGTTTGGTGCTATTTTGCTGGATGTTTCTCAACAGAGCAAGCGTTTATTTCCTCACTCACTATTTACATTACGTTACTGAGAAATCCACAGTAGGAATAGCTAAGACCAGATATATTAGGTTCAAAGTTTCAGAGTGCAATACAGATTTAGAGTGCAAAACGCATTCAGCTGGATAGCAATATACAAGATGAGGAGCCTTGTGAGTTTGGACCCTGATAGGATTAGCAGAGTGTACAGATGAGGAAGTACATGAGCTGGACAGACTTTAGCAGCGGTTTCAAATCTTATCCAGATAGAGCCAGGGGGTGTGCAGCGTTTCAAGTCGAACAGAAGCTCACAGTCTATTAAAAGCCAAGAACAAATATTTAAACAGTTGGAATCAGGTGTGGCTTTCTGATTGGTAAGAATGAAAACCTGATATTTTTGGAGAAGATTTGTCACCTGTGGACCAGAGGATTAAAATGCTGTTGTAATACCCTTTTTCAGGAGAGGTTAATTAAAGGCTAAATCACACTAGCACACTATCAGCAGTTAGCTGAACATTATTTTGTGTAATTCAGGAAACAGCTAATGAGGATTAAACTCTTAATGAGAAAAGAAGTTCAAATAAAATATAAAGGGAAGTTGGATGCCATGTTAATTATTAAGATTAATGTTCAAGGTCTTCAGAGCATTTTTCTTCTTAGTCTACAATTACAAGGGTTTTTAAAGTGAGCTTTTTAGCATAAGGTGTAAGCATGTGCGTATGTGTGATTTCAGCCTGCCAAGGATGTGGATCCAGGGCCACGGGAATCCGTGCTTCAGTTTGTGGATAAAGATCTGCTCCCTCTGCGGGACGTCGCAGTGTTTGCCAGCAGCACCCTTTCACATGAGTTTGGCTTCACTGTAGGCCCGGTGTGTTTCAGCTAGAGTGTGAAAGAGAGAGATCGCATTAACGGGGTATAACCTCACACACAAACGGCAGTCGAAGAAGAAAGAGGTAAACTGTACAACATGAGGATGAAAGGAAGACCTGCGGGTCGTGCCTCATACCCTTTACCATCCTCATTACAGGTTAATGACACTTTATGAAAGCACTTTTGTTTTTTCTGGTGCTCTTTAACAAATGAACCATCAAGTTTGTTTACACACATTAGCATTTTATGAATTATAATGGACTGTGGACTATCGGACTGTATTTTTTACTGCATTTCAGCAAACCGAGAATTTCAGTGCATGACAGAGTGTTCATGTAACCACTATGTGGTTGCACAGTGTTTAACCTAAGAACCAGAAAATGTTTCCAAATTATATGTATACTTACAGTATGATGCATTTGGATTAGTTTCATTATAATCATTTAACAAGCTTTTCCTATTTGAAATTGAAGCTTTTATAGTATAACAATGTGTTTTAAAGAGAACACAGCTTTGACCTGATCTTTAACCACAATCTATAAGACAAATTTAACAGATTAAAATTATTTCCCCTTTCTAGCGCTTAGAATTCCGTATGTTTGGTCTAGTGGTTTTAGAGCTAATTGTGATTTTTGTATAGCTCTGTGTTAAACTCATTGAACAGGTCTTCATTTCTCAGGTGCTAAAATGTAATATAACAGTATGAAACTGCTGTGCCATACTTCATGTTTGTTGTAGGTTAGAAGAAAATATAAGGGTGAGTCAAAACTTATCTGCACTCCGGTTATATTAAAATGTCTGTTGGCCGTGGTCTCGTCAGCGCTTTCTGTTCAAGGCTACTGTCTCCCCAGTCACTGCTGAGCAGGTGTGAACGTGTTACATCAGTTCATTTGTAACTGTAGTGAATGAATAAATGAATAAAAAAGTTCAAGGAAGGTCGCACAAGTGTTAGTCATCAAGAAGGAGTCGGTACACTTGTCTACATCCACGGCTGATGACAAACCTACTCCTCCTTATAGTCCTGATCTCGCTTCATCTGACTTGTTTGGGCCCCTGAAAGCAGACATATGTGGAACTGCTAATGAAGAATTGAAGACAGCGGTGCATTCATGGCTCACAGCTGAGACTAAAACATTTTTTAATAAGGGAATAAGAAAGCTTGTTAACAGATGTTCAAAGTGTATTAAAAAGCAAGGAGATTATGTCAAAAGCTATGTATTTTGTCTTTTTCTTAAAGTTAATTAGAATAAAATCTAAAGCCAGAGTGTGGATAATTTTTGACTCATCCCCCGAATCAGTGAATAGGAAAATGTTTTTGAAAAAATTGATTAATTTCCACAAACATCATGTGCTGAAGTGTTTTATTCTACTTATACCACAGCACTTTGCCAATGCTAAAAATTATTATTTATTTACAGTAAGAATTAAGCATCATAGTTTAATTAATTTATAGTTATACTTATATTTAGGAATGTCCACAAGGCAAGTTAATTCCTTCACCAGCAGATTTTTGAAGAAACAAAAGTTGTTCATTAAAAAGATGTAAAAGTTACAGCCTCCAGCTATTAAAGATCATTGACACTGGAGACTCTGTCCAAAAGTGTATATATATATATACACAGTATACTTATATATTATTGCTATTATATACACTGCTCCCCCACCACCCAAGAGCTAATAATATTTTTTTTATGTTTATTATTTTTCTTAGATTATGTGTAAAAATTCATCATACATGCGATGCACATTAACTCATCATTAATGTTTCACTCTATTATACTGTACAGTAAGACAATAATAATGCACAGGAATTTAAGAATTCTGTAAGATAAAGGAAACTTATCAACACCAAACAGAAGCAAGCATTAACAGTGCTGTGGTATAATAAAATTTTATTCAACTAAATATTTTATTGTACTGTAACACAGATACGAAAAAGAAAGACATGTTCATGATTCGTGTTTTGGTCTTTCATGAAAATCCTGTCGTTACTGCAAACATCAGATATTCTGGGACTAATTTTAGAGGATACACTTTGTTCTGTCTTTAGTTAAAACAACAGGTTTTTTTGAATGGTAATGATGTGTAGGCCTCAGGGAATGCATGGCATGGCTTGTTTCTGGAAAATATGATTAGGTGCTTTATTAAAAAAAACTAAATCAGTGCATCCATAATTTCTTATAAGAGAGACTTTGTTTAGTGTCACTGAAGAGCTCGTTATAAACTCACAAATTCACACTCATTGAAAAACACTACACTTCATAAAAAAGTCAGTACACATACAATTGCATAGTTTAATCATTTTAACTTATTTGGCTGAATTATACAAAGTTACCTTTGGACTCTTTTTATAATAAATATTTTCCTTGTAACACGTAGTAGTATTTTAAGTCATATGCTGGTCATCTGCTCTCAATACATGAATCTGAAAGATCAACTGACGTATTCTTTTGTAATTGTGTATTGTTTTATATGTTTTGTATAACTGAAATTGATGTTTATAAAAAAATATTGTCAGCAGATCTGTGCATCTTTTGAATGCTTTGTCATGATCATTGAAGAGGAATGTCAGCAAGTGTTCTCTGGACAGCACTAACAACATTTTTTTACTTCGTAATTGAATCTGTGACAAACAGGACTGTAAGATGTTTTCAGCTTTTATGTGCACTTGATGTTTGATTTAATGTAAAATTGTAATAGTCACAACCCCATGGAAAATTATTAAATATTAAACCTTTTTTTCTTTCCCCAAGAAATAATATTGAATTGTTGGTTTAGAAAATATGAACCATATGACATTAGATACCTAAATGACTAGAGACAAGCACTGCTATTATAACTATATATACTGAAAGGCTAAGTGATTTTTAAAAGCATTGTCATAAGATGCCACCTTTGCCAAACATAATTTCTAGAAAATTCTTCTCTGCTCACTTTCCCCAGTTGACTGGAAATGCTATTACCATGAAATAGCAGTATCTAGGAACAACAGCAGACTTGCACTAAGTGCAGGGCCACTGAGGGCTTAAGCATGTAGCATGAAAATTGTCTATCCTCTGTAGCATCACTCACAGAAGACGTCGGTACAAGAACTGTGCATCAGGAGCTTCCTCCGCGGCCAAGCTTCTGCTGCACGCAAGCCTCGTATCCTGTGTACAATGCAAAGTGTCAGCTGGAGTGCAGTAAAGCGAGCTGTCACTGAATTTGAATATGTTTTCAGGAGTAATTAATCATGTTTCACTATCCGATGGACGATTCAGGGTTTGACAGATACCAGGAGAACACTACCTACAAAAAAGTCTAGTGTGAAAAGTAAAGTTTCCTGGATGTCTGGGGCTGTTTTTATCCCTGTGCACAAATCAGGGTCCATCATGACAACGCTGTGGGTGGACTGTCCCAGAGACAAATACCTAGGAATTTCAAGATTCAAAGAACTTTATTAATCCCAGAGGGAAAATGCTTAATACTATATACTATAACAGATCAAATATACGTAATCGGCTTGATTATTATAGACACGCAGCCAGGAGGAATCCGCTTTTAAACATTATTAATAGTGTGAAAATAAAAGCCAGCAACACTGTCTGAATCTGAGGAGTCTCCTAGATTTAACAAGGTTTAGTGTAACTTAGTCAGAGGTGGAAAGTAACGAATTACATTTACTCGCGTTACTGTAATTGAGTAGCTTTTTTGTGTATTTCTACTTTT
>JAQMYK010000011.1:21340808-21351910 GCA_030014345.1 Clarias buthupogon | reverse complement strand
CGGTATCGGCGAGTACTGAAATGCAAGTACTTGTACTCGTACTCGTTTTCCAAAAAAGTGGTATCGGTGCATCCCTATCAATAATATATGTTTTTTGTGGAACTGTTGTATAATATACTGATATTCAGCACAACAGCACTCTCTCTTGTGTGATATTGCTTTAATATACCATATTATTACAGTGGTTCTTCAGACATACAGTACTGTATGTTGTAAGCAAAATTAGAGCCAAGTATGATTGAAGATTATATTTATTGAGTCCTCAGAGAAACTTTTCCTTGGCAAAGTTTTCTTGCTTGAGTTGCCGTAATCTGTATCAGGAAGAATTACTTTCTGTGACTCAGTACCTCAAGCCTTTCTGACTCGAACACGCTGGCAGCGTACAGGCTGTTGGGTTCACTTTAGCTTACCACTGAGGGGTGAAGTAGCTGATGGTCTCTACAGCATGTGTGTGTGTGTGTGTGTGTGTGTGTGTGTGTGTGTGTGTGTGTGAGTGTTTGACTGACACTTCCCAGGAGAGAGAGAGAGAAAGAAAGAGAGAGCAACAGCTGCACACCAGGACACAGGTGGATGGTTCCACCATCTCACTGCTCTATCAACGTTTGTAAATTACACCCGAGGGGAAAACGAGTGGAAGACAGAACTGGAAAACAAACAGACACATAGCTAATGGGATGGCCTCAGGGAAGAAATGACTGCTCTGACTCTGATAAGTGACAGTCCCCACTTCTTTTCTCCCTTCTTTTCTTTCTCCAGAGTTTTCTACTTTTTCTTTTTATGATCTCTGGCTCTGTTTTATCATCTGTTTTTTATTTTTCTTTTCTTTTCTTTTGCGCTTTCTTACTCCTAGGCACAAAGGTAAGCAGGCCATGATGGATGAGACTGAAGGAATGGAGGGAGGACAACATAGTGAGAAGCAGTGTATCGGTTAAATGAGCGTGGGAGTGATGAGACAGGGATGATGGAAGCCGTGGGTGATAGGGAGGACAGGAGGAAAGAGCCAGCAGTGGGGATTTGACAGAAGACACTGATATATTTTTTTCACAGATATTGAAACAAATGTTCCCTGAAGTGGAGCTAAGCTCAGTGTTGAGTTGATATTAGTGAGAAAAAAAAAACATGACCTTTTTGTTTTATCACTTTTACATTTCAGCCAGGACGAGTTTAAATAGCTGAAATTTACATTTAAAGCTCAATAAGGTTTATTATACGTTAAAACTTATGTCTGTGACGTTTTGAATAGATAGAACCGTATTATGTTATACTGTGTAGTTTAATAAGGTTTATTTCTCTATTTGTCTCTAATTAAGCACATAAATAATGATTAAATGGTAATAAACTCAGCAATTTAAGCATTCATATCAAGTATTTAAGTAAAAAGAAATGAGATTTATTTTAAAGAGAGCATCCCTAACAATAAACTATAAATATTAATATTATATGGACATTTAAAATCTCACACCCACATGTATCATTTGTCATACACCTGCTCTATGTCCTCAGTAAAGCCCATTTAACTGTACTATAGTTCTAAGAAAAAAGAAAATCATGAAATAAATATCAGCCAAGAAAATTGTGCATTGACACGTGACTTATTCAAGCCTAAAAATCACTTCTTACTGTCCTTGCAGGGGTTTAGTATGCTGAACATGTCCTGTATTCATCCTGTTTTTGTTTTCTTTTTGTTTTGCTTTTTAAATCACAATAAAAAGCACACAATGTAATATCCCTCACTGATAAAGTTTGTGTAGTTGCGCTTAATTTCTGGTCAGGTGAAGAAAAAACAAAAAACTACAATATGTGACTGACTGTATAAAGCTACATGAATGCATATTTAAAGAAAACACAAGTCGGTCTTTCTGATCACAGCAGCAGTTATGTACAAATCTACAGTTTCTGAGGCAAATGTGAGCGTTGTTCAAATCTAGTCGTGTTTTTTTAGCTCACAGTGGAACAAGGCTGAAACAGACGAGCGGGAGCGCCGCCTCAGACAAGTAGAATCCGACTCACACCTGCTTATCTGGCCACAGAGAGAGAGCGTGGGGACGGGGGTTGGGGCTTTTAATACGACATTCTCCATAGTCTGTCATCTGATCTTTTTCGGCCCTGTTCCGGTTGGCTTTGATGAAATGCTGTCGGATTTTTAGTTAATTAACTGGGATTAGATGCAAGCTGTTCATTCCTTGTTCACTCCCTCGTTCTGTCTGTCTGTCAGTCCGTCTCTCTTCCTCTCTCCTTCCCACTTGAGGTGCTGCTCCGCGGCAGGACTGAGTGCTGACCTGACATGAAAGAGAGCAGAATAGCATATTGTCTATTAAGCAGCTTAACTCCTCGCAGACAGACACGGATAAAGCTTATTCATTTCGATCACTGTACCTGACTTGCTATCTTATTTACATTTCATGTGTGTACACTGCAAAAGAAATCTTGGTGAAAATATCGTGCATCTACAGGATTCTGATTTATTTCCTATTTTCTTTTGAAATGTTATAAAAAGTATAAAGTTATTAAGCTTAGTTCTAAGCATATTTTATTATTTTTAAACTTAAAATTCTTTGTCTGTTGGAAGATGAAGTTATATACTGTATATCTTCATATATATATTTTTCTTTTTTTTTTTCTAGAAATAAATGTCAATTTAGCAAACTAATCCAGGTGTAGAGCATAAAAATTTAAATCTTAGAAAAAATAAAATATGTCTAGGAATAGGCTTGATAAACAAATATTTTGTTTTATAATCCTATTATAAGACATTTGAATAGATTTAAGATATTTTCACTGGATCTCATTTTTTGTAGCGTACAAAATGCCACCATAATCTTAAATGGTTAAGCATTTAGCTTCAACAATAGCAGTGTAAAGATTTAAAGGGGACCTGTTATGCAAACTTCACTTCTTTGTAGACGTTCAGATGGGTGTGAATAAACAAACAAACAAACAAAAACAAACAATTAAAAAAGAAAGGTACAAAAAAAACAAAAACACTCTCTGCCTTTTTGTCCTTCAGTTTCGACCCGGGGTTTAAACAAACCAAAAGGATTTTCCCCCCATCATGTGACCTCATATAAGGGAATCTTCCCTTGGCTTGCTACTCAGCTTAGCAGTAGCTCATTTACATAGATGCTGAAATGTCACGTTTAAAAAAGAAGAGAGAGTTTGTGGTATAAAAGCATTGAAAGACACACTCTGGTGACCTCTCAGACCTGTTTAAGGAAAAGTACAGTATGGGGTCTTTAAGGAACTACCAGTGTCTAATATAAAGCCCACATATTTATATGATAATGCTATTGGTCTTTTCTGCAAGATGTTCTGTACATGCAGAGTATTGAATATATTTGTTGGATTAAAGGTATCATGGGTTTATAAATTATCTTGAATTTTGTTTTCTTTTATCATTTACAACTAGCTTTAGATGAAGATTGCTGTACATTCGCAAATTCTTGTTGATGTGACTCCGAGAACAAGCAGAACGATAGTGTGATCTGTGTACTAATGCAAATCAGGATCTGAGCTATTCGATGATACGAAGTATAAGGACAGACAGAGTCCAGGAATCAGCGTGACTATAAAAAGCGTTCACTTGTTTACTCAGGTCAGCGATGACTGCACGCCGGCTCATGCCTCTTGTGACGTACACCGTGTCCTTTCCTCTCTTGTATCTGCCCTTCTTCTATAAATAGCATCCCCTCTTTTCGACGCTGCACTCGGCGCTATGTGGGGAATATGTTTTTAAACCCACTTCGCTGCTCGATTCATCGATCCTTATGACACGAACACTTTTCACCCATCTGTCTATCCATCCATCCGGCTCTGCATAAGTACGACTTTCAACAGCAAGTCTCAGTAATTACACCCTGGCAGCCTCTCAGTATAGCAAAGAGTGGGTGAGAATACGTTCCTGTGGGTGAAAGCTAATTCAAAGTGTTGTCCATTAGAAACCTTATTCTCTTTGATCAAACAAGGGGTTAAAGGAGTTACAGCATACAGATATCTCATGTAGTTTTTGGGGGTTCCTGTATTTTCTGTACCCCCTGATTTTCTAGTTCTGCAGTAGCAATGCAGGGGTGGCCTTGTAATAGAGATGGGGAAGAAATCGATTCAGTTATGAACCGCGACTGTTTGTGTGATGATTCATGTATCACCGCATTGACTCAAATCTATATATATATTTTTTTTTATTATTATTGTTATTTTTTACATTTACAGTTTTACAGAGATGCAGCGGTCGACCAGCCAGTGAAACCGGAACTGGCTGGCTTTCAGCTTTATCTGCCATGACGATTAGCCTTGGACTGCTGAGAGCACGAGCTTCCAAACTGTGCAATAGAAATGCGGTTTTATGGCGTTACATTATTAAAAGTTGTGATATATTACATTACAGCGCCAGAGATGATGTCTGAGCTTTAATAAGAATATATGTCTACTTACACTAGTTCTTAACCGATACCGATTTCCGATTTTGTCCGATTCCATAAATGTACATGATAGCCTTTAGAAACTTTTTTGTAACTTCTTTAATGAAAGATTAATTTGTCCATTTATAATAAAGCTTTTAAATAACTTTTTCCTTCAAGGTTAAAGGACCTTTTGTACAAATAGAATGAAAATTAGACAGCTATAAGCTACTTCCTTAAAGACGTGACGCCAGCAACCTGCTGCTCACACCATAGACGCCAGCTGGTCTTTCTGTAATTCTACTCCTGTAACAACTGTGCATCTGTTTTGGTCTTGTAATTATTAAGGGGAAAAAATAAGTTTTTTGTTTTTGATTACAAAAAGGCAGAGGATGATAACTCTTTCAAACTGATTTGGGTCTTTATAATTGGCTCAATTCTATATTGTTCAATGTAAATGTAGTAACATTAACCCTTAATTTCTTGTCTTTTATGGTTTCTGTTTCTTGTCTGCTTTATTATCTGCTATTTATTGTCCTTCTTATTTCTCTAAACATGAGGAAAAAAACATTAAACAATCCAGCTAGATTTTTCCCTTGTTGTGACTTCATAGAAGAAAAGACCCTTCCCTGGTGGTTAGACAAGGCATTTTGGAGGAGATGCATAAGGGTTATTTCAGCTGGAAGCTAGTTTGTAGCATAACAAGAATAACAACTACATTGCTGTTATTGGTGTTAAATTAGTGTACAGTAGTTGGGTTAGGCAGCATGTAAATTGTTGTGATTTGCTTATGTTTATGCATATTTTAAACTTTTAAACAGTGTCGGGGAAGTTACTCAAAAGAAGTAATTTACTACAAATGATTAATTATTACTTTAAAATTGTAATTTGAGGACATTACTGATTACTACATGTAAATAATAATCAGATTACTTTGAATACTCAGATACTTTGAAAACATCTGTCACTGCGTGCGACTGTGATGGCCGTGCGCCTCAACCTATTGTCGCTCCTCGCTCACTCCGTAGGCTCCCTACGTACATAAAGAGCATGTGTGTAACACATTATATCCAACTCTGCTTTTTAAAAAAAATTTTATGTTTCCCTCTTTTTTCCGGAATTTTCTCCCCAAATCTTTTAGTCGTGTCCAATTCCTCCCAGTCACTAGGGACTTCTACCGCATTAAGCTTCTACCGCCACTCAGTTGGGAGGACCGCAGACCGACCCACGTGACATCACCGACCATCTTTCCGAATTGCTTCCCCCACGCACCGTTGGGGGTGGCGTAACACACTCTGAGGGACAGCGCTATCTGCTCCCTGCGCTTACATGAGCTCACAGACGCCCCTGATTGGCTTGTAGAGCCGTCATTAATGTGGGAGCACTAAGTACCTCTCATCCCTCCCCTCTGAGAGAGCTCGGCCAATCAGCTCTCTCTAGGCCTCCGGCTGTGAGAGGTTACAGCATCACCTGGGGTTCGAACCAGCGATCTCCGGATGATAGGGCGAGCACTTTACCACTGCGCCACTCAGGGGTCCCCAACTCTGCTTTTAATATATAGTTTATTTTATATTCCAATAAAAAGTTGTTCTTTAATGTTATCCTCCACTTTTTTTTTTCGTTTTGGAGGATAACATTAGTAATCGGTCCAAACACTGGTACCATTTTAAAAGTATCGATTTGGCACCGGTATCGTAAAAAAAGCCAAACGATACCCAACGCTAGTCAGAATTCAGCTTAATATAGAATTTTTTGGTATTTTTATAATTGTATTTTCCAGGGAACTGGGACTGGCACTTTTATTAAAAATACAGGCTGAAATTAATCAAACTCTGCTTGCTGTCTATGGTCCTCTCAGTGAGGTGGACTAAAAAGTGAACTATAATTAGGCTCAATGTCTTAGGTGTCAGGGCTGCAAATCCTCAGAGAGCTCAAGCAGAATAACAAAATTTATTGCACTCATATTCCGTCCACCTTTGCATTCAGTGATATATCGGCCTGACCGGATAACAGTTTATCAAAGGACTGGGTGCTGACTGTGGCCCTGTAAATAATTGGCAAGAAAAGTGGAGCAAAATCTCCGGTCACCAGAAGTCAATGTGGCCCTCAGCTTTACACGAGAAGCCTCGACCCTCTTGCTGTCACACGCTATTAAAAAGCACGAGTGGATTCTATAATGGATTCCATGGGGCTGTGAAAGCCACATGATGACCTCGACATAAATCACACTGCTACATCGCTACACAGCGCCTTGTTGCACAAAGCATATTTATGATCCTTCTATCCGCTGAGCATCATTCACTGTCTCCTCATGTGCTCTTTATGTAATGAGTTCACTTTAGATGCAGGAGGTCTAATTACCTTCATTGGTTGCCAGCCTATTAGATATCCTGTTAAGTGTCAGGCATGTAGCGTCGTTCTGCTGACTCAGCATCGAACTGCCTATATACAGGATTGTACCCTGACCTCAGTTATTTCCTGTTATTTCTGTTAGGTTGAAAAAACAACAACAAAGGTTGTAACGAACATTTCGCCCTCCAGACTCCGAGGTCTCATCAATAATATGTGAAGAGAGATGGAGAAATAGGATCTAAACTGGTATTGATTCATCTGGCCGGAGGTGCTGGAGGGGCCAGTGGTTTGCCGTTTCACACTTTGTAGTTATAGCAACATGCCAGCGGTTTCCCAGCGATGATGAAACAGCACTCTTGTTTTAAAACTGCCATTTTAAATGGATTGCTCATGTTGACCAGTTATTACACTTGACCAGCAGTCCATGGGGGTCCTGTTTGTTTGGAGTTGATACTCAGTCACCATGTCTCCCCAGTTACTGCCGTGCAGGTGTAAACCTGTAACATCTACTCATTTTCAATTGATTTTGCATGAAAGAAGAGCAGCGGTGCAGCGATTAGTTTTTGTGGTCTGAGGGTGTACAGTACCTGGTGCTAAAACAACTCAAGGAAGAGCATGAACAGGAACGTTTGGATATCTGCAAAAAAAAATTGGAACGATACTTTAAGAAGGCAGAATCATAAAGAGAATCATTACTGATAATGAGACGTGGATATTTATCACTACGTTCACTCAGTAAACGCCAAAGTATGGAACGGAAACATACTGTACTCACTTGCCGACCAAGAAAAAGTTCAAAAGTCAACCAGTCAACCATCAGCTGGAAAATTCATCAATTCTTACAGTTTATTGGGATTCTCAAGGGCCAGTATTGGAACATTATCAGGATGAACTTCATGACCAAAAAGTGTGGGAGAACTTCGCTCTTAACTCAGCCAAAAATGTTGTCAACTGCAACATTTGCAAAGCTGACCGTGCCAGGTGTAGGAGCACATCAGATATGCTGGAGAATCCGAACCAGACGTATGTTAGCTCTCTGGACGATGAAGATTTGTGTCTGTAAGTTAATAGTCTGTTGGCTGCACCATCTTATCAGCGCTTTGCGTTCAAGGCTGCAGTCTCCCCAGTCACTGCTGTGCAGGTGTACATGCCCCACTTGTGATTTGCACTAAAGAAAAGCAGTGTGCGTTGATTAACTTTTTTGTGGTGCAAAAACTAGTCACGGAAGAGCATAAACAGAAGCGTTTGGATATCTAAATACAAAATTTGGACCGATACTCTAAAGAAGGTGAAGGTTTCTTGAAGAGAATCATTACTGGTCTTTATTACTATGAGAGTAAACTGAAAAGTATAGAACGGAAACATCCTCAATCGCCGACCAAGAAAATGTTCAAGAGTCAACCATCAGCTGCAATTTTTTTTTTCTAAATTTAACTAAAATAAATTCTACAGCCAGAGTGTGGATAATTTTTGACTCGCGCTCGTATATTAATTCCAAATGTACTGGTAACATACCGCAACATATTTTCTTTTTCTTTGTTCACATACAGGACATAATTACAAGGGACTTTTACCTGTCCTCTGAAAGGGCACACGTGCACGTCGATACCTTTTTGCTCACTGGGATATCTGGGTTTAAACACGTCAAATTTGTGCAACTTTTCGTTCATTTTGAACAACTGATGTGATTTTGGGGACAAAAACAGTTTGGGATTTTATCCTGGAGGACGGCAAGCAGTTAGTCGTCTGTACTTGTTGACGTCCAGAAGAAGGAAAAAAGCCTTTAGCTGTTTTATCAGCTATTGCTACCATTGCTATGAAATTCCGGACCGAAGACATCAGCAGCCTTCACATGCACCGGAGCAAAAAGTTACAAGAATTCCGATCTGACCGTTCTCATACAGTACAAGTCACATGACTACGAACTGGATATGTATCCGATCTAGAACTATGCATGAAAGTGACTCATGACTTCTGAAACTGAGAAACATCAGAAACAACAGATCTGTGTCACATTTTAGTAAAAAATCCAAATCAAGTCACTTCAGGCTGATAATGTGAACGCAGTCAGTGTAACACGGCATTGTTGTTCGAGATTTTTTACCAAGCGCTCTGAAGGTCAGATTTGGAAACGGGAGAATTTTTAAAAAAAAAGTATGGGTTTTTTTTGGTGCTGGTACAGTAAATGTACTTGAGTAAGAGTATAACTAGTGTTTTTCAATAATACTTGAGTAGAGTACAAACAGTATGATCACGCAATTCCCTGACTAGGAACTGATAAGTTCAGTGCAGCATTTTGTTCTGTAATGAATAATAATTCTCTCTCTCTCTCTCTCTCTCTCCCTCTCTTTCTCGGAGTTCCAATTATACACTGTAGCTTTAAAGGGAGACAAATTTATGGCTGGAAGTTAGCGAAGCCTGTTATATTGTGTGTGTGCGTGCTTGCAGGGATGTGTTGGGTGTGGATTGAGCCCTGCCAGAACATGACAAATGCTGCACCACAGTCGTGAGGGTGAGACAAGATGCAAGCCACACGAGAAGCTTTCAGAAAATGTGTTCATGGAGAGAGAGCGGCTGCTGACACTTTCAGTAGAGAGTAGAAGTAGTGTGTCAGCCTACCATTAAGTTGGTGTGATGTAAGGATGTTCCTTATTTGCTTTCACAGCTCTCAACTCAAGCACACACAGTTGTTAGCAACAATAGCTACTGGACAGTGTCTTTGTGAGGCATTCGGTGTACTGGCATGTCTCACGTAAAGCAGCTCTGCATCACCACCGTGCAAAATCCTGAAGAAACCTTAGACCCACAATGATTCTTGGATAAATCTAAATCCTCAGGGTTTGTCTGGGTCAGAGCTCCGTGATGGAATTTTAGAAAGCCAGTATTATATCCGCATGCTTATGCGCTTTAGTGGACAGGAAGACCTTCAGGACGCAGAGGGCAAGATTGACAGAAACGATAGTGGCAGCGATCTACAGTAGTATCGTGTTGTGGAGAAGGGTTTAAACCAGTAGTGCAGAAATCTGTAAAGACAAATGAAACGCAATACTTTCAGGACGTCAGAATCAGAGAGTTCACACTTTAATCTCCTGTGATGAGTTGTTTGCTGGGTGAAGGTCTAATACACAAATAGTCACACTACAATTTTATATGGAATCGTAAGAGAGTGATGTTGACTCACACAGGCATCAAGGATGATCTGTTTTGCAAAAAGAACCGAAGGATACAGAGTTTTTTTTTTTTTTTTTTTTTTTTTTTTTTTGGGGCCCTGGGGTTTTTTATCATGTTTGTATGAACTTTTGTTGTTCCTAACACCTGTTCAAACAATGTCATTCCCTATAGATAAGCAGCATCTCAATCTGTTTACTTGCTATTTAACATAAAACTAACAAAAAACAAGCAACACGGTCAAAACAATTACAGGTGCAATTTCGAGTTTTGTGCTCAAATTGAAAAAAACAAACAAACAAACAAAAAAAAACATATCATCCCATTTTGTTTTCTCATTGAACGCATGTTGCATGACTCGGACGTTTTCACTTATTACATGATGTTTTGTGATGGATAGTGTTTTTCAAGAGCATGAAATCTTTTTTCTGCCATTAAAAGAAGCCAAAAATGTAACCCTCTGGGAAACTACACTTAAAACCAAACCAGCATGAAAGGGATAAAGGCTTTTAGACATTTGGGATTAAGGGGACATTTTGGATATTTTTGAGTCTGTCTTACATCAAAATTGAGGTGCACATAAATGCATTGGTCATAATACATTTTCCTGCTCTGCACACTGATTGTGAAATTTATCACCAGGAATGTCGGGTGTGTAAGTAATCATGGATTGTAATTCCGCAACTCTTGTGTCCATGCACAAATGCTTTTCCAAAGTTCAGCTGAGACTCGTACGATGCTCCTGCAGTCCCACTGAGCTAAATCTTATTAGTATCTCTCAAAGTCACAGTGTGTTTAGTACAAATTTAACTCTCTTTCTTTACCAAGAAAATACTTGCACTGTGTTGTTCCACGGTGGCTTAGTGGTTAGCAATGTCGCTTTGCACCTCCAGGGTCTGGGTCTGATTCCCACCTCTGTGTGCATGTTCTCCACCGTGCTTGGTGGGTTTCCTCCGGGTACTCCGGTTTCCTCCCACAGTTCAGAGACATACAGATTAGAGTTAGAATTGGCCTTTCCAAATTGCCTGTAGTGTGTGAATGAGCGTGTGAGTGTGTATGTGTGTGTGCCCTGTGATGAATTGGCACCCTGTCCAGTGTGTATCCCACCTCGTGCTAGGGCCAGGGGTAGCTCAGTGGTTAAGGCATTGGACTACGGTTCGGAAGATCCCAGGTTCAAACCCCACAACC
>JAQMYK010000011.1:21267702-21286374 GCA_030014345.1 Clarias buthupogon | reverse complement strand
TGTGGTCCTTAAATCGACTGGAGTGTCGAGTAAAGGATCCAGGCTAAAGAAGGCGTGGTGACCAGTCCTTTGCCGAAGTTTGAGAGATAGGCTTCTGGTGTGAAGCGAGAAGAGGTTTTTGAATGGCGAAGTGACGTCGTGCGGCCCCCTTTATACCCCTTTATACATTTTGTAAATGTATATGTAGATTTTTTTAATGTGGGTGCCATGGATGATGCCCACAACTCCATGAATGCAGCTTGTTTTCTGTTGATTTCACGTTGCGTGGTGGAAAAATGTGCAGTATTAATCTGTGTAATTAATTAATCTGTAGTAATAATGTATTATTTCCGACACTGTCGACTGTGTCACTGTTTCAAACCTGCACCTTCAGTGTTACTAAAAAAAAACGTATAGTAGCAGTCACCTGCAGAGACAGCATACAAAATGTTCGTTAATGGACCAGTTACATGTGGGGGGGAAAAAGGAATTTCATTTTTGTCCAATAGTATTTTTTATGTCATCTCCCAGTGTTACTAAAACATTTCTACTCTGTGCGCGTCTCTGCCTGAATGCCATTTCCTCGCTATTCATAACCACTTAGGACAGCTCTGAAGCTCTCCTATATTTTTGTGGAGATAGGAGTGCTTTCCTTTTTTAAGAATGTTGATAAATTGCTCCTACTCCTACTCCTAAAATTAGGTTAAAATTGCATCACTCTGAGAATTTTTTTTATTTTTTTTTTTAGCAATTTTCTACTCTGAGATGCTTAGTCAATACAGGCCCTGATCTTGCTCCATCAGCCTGTCCATCCCTAAAAGCAACCCTATGAGGACGAAGATTTACTTCTGATGAAGATGTGAAGACGGCGGTGCTTCCCTGGCCGCAGCTCAGCCTAAAACATTTTTAATGAGGGAATATGAATGTATACAGATGGACAATATTTATTGAAAAGCAAGTGGGTGATGTAGAAAAACTATGTACAGTATTTGTCTTTTCTGAAAGATAATTAAACTAAATTCTACAGCCGGAGTGCGAATAATTTTTCACTCACCCTCATAGATATTTAGATGTTTTTAGATGTTTTGGCTCAGGTAGGTTTCTGTGCAGTCAGGGAAAATCACCACTGATGTATTTAATCTGCTCTAGTAGATGAAACAAAATGAATAATTTTAATACATTTTCTGACTAATGGGAGAAAATCCTATTGTATTTTCTTTCTTTCCAGTCTGCAACTGAAACACTAAGATTAAAAAAAACAACAACACACATTTACACAATTCACACATTCTTGTACCTTAATTTACAGTTATGAAATCCATCACACATGCCCTTGGTGACTGCTAGCTGAAGTATTAGTATGTATAAACTCTAATGCTTTGGCTGTGGTTCTCCAGCTGAGCCTTGAGATGGAGTGATAATAGTAAGGGATAAATAGGGGAAAGGGTAAGGTGGTGGACAGCATGGACCCTGGCCATGACAGATCTGGAAATGAACAAGCAAACTCCTGATCCAGGACACTTGACATTTTGAGTGATGGCATTGGTGCAGCAGGAGCAGGCAAGTCTTTAACACACACACACACACACACACACACACACACACACACACACACACAGCAGGATCAGCAGGATGGATAGGAGCAGGAGGGACATATTATTTCACAGCCATGGTTTATACAGATATTTATACAGACTTTATATAACGTATCCAATTAGATTTTATAGATTTTGTTTATATGTTAAAAACAAACCTCTAAGCTTACATTTACAACTTTAATTTCACAGCAAGTTAACCAATAAGAGGGAGACCCAGAAATAGCACCTGTTTCATAATATCCTGAGGAAATGAGATGTTCAAATCTGTTCAACTGATTATTTTTACGGCACCAGTATATCTATCAGGGATCACGCTGAAGTCGATGATGATGATGATGATGCCTTCATTTTACTCATTCGGGATGGCTGTGATGGATGGATTTAATCCCATCCCCTCCATAAAGGTTATGACCATTGTTCTCCACAGTCCACGCTGGCGTTTGTTTCAAGGCATTATGTGTCCTTCTCTTTTATTTTCTGGCCTTGTTCCTGGAGGATAAAACAGGAAATGTATTGTTGTAAACTACTGGTGGTTTTACTGGTTAATGCCTCCCATAGACTGTTAATGAGATGTAATAATGAGGACACACAGTGGGAGATCTCCAGGATCATTGGTGTCGGGATACACATTGTCTCCTTAACTCTATATGTAAGTTTTTTCTCCTCTTATACCACACTGATTTGCAAATGTTTTGCCAACATCTGCTACATATTTGTGTTGGATATTTGCATTCATTTATTATATCCAGAACATAGTTGCTTATGACATTATAATCATAATTAAATTATTTTATAAAGGAGCAAAACGATGGGAGGATAACCAGGGAAAAGGGAGAAGGCTCATCATTGAAAAGCAATGAAACGAAAATAACTGCAGTTCTCAAAACTTAACATAACGTACATTGATTAGCCATAACGTCAACCAGGGGAACTAAATAACATTGACCACCATCAAACTGGTGACAGGATCATTGGCACCCAAAGCTCACCCATGCCCATGAGGAACAAATCCGAGCCCATCCAATCCGATCCCACAGAAATGCCAATGTAGTGCAAATTACTAAGTAAAGTCGATGCTGGCTACGGAGGCGTACCCTGCAACCAAAGGATCCCATGCCAACGTCCTGGTGCCGGCACACCCCAAAAGGGCCCTGAAGAGTCACGCTTAAAGGAGCTGGAGACACCTCAATGGCAAAAGTGGAACCCAAAACCTAGGTGGTTTTACTGTTAATGATTTTAATGTTATGTCACTGGTTTAGTTTATGTAGTGTGTTAAAATAGTGAGGTAGTATTCTGAGTTTAAATGTGTATTTAGACTGGAGTACTTGCAGGATACAGCATAAAAGCTGATGCATGGGTCAAGGGTTTTGAACAATTGTCAGCAAAAATCTATTTGAAGTTTTACTATCAATTTATTCTTTGAACCAACTACACTCTTAACCTATAAAGGTGGGTCTTTATTTTATAGGCTTTTGAGAAGGCTTGCCATAATCATTTTTAGGATTGCATTTCCAAATGGCATTCAAAGTCTGTGGGAGGAGTCAGGCCAGTTAGTCTGACTGAGCATTCCATGTGGAAGAGTATCCGTGTGAACAGGCAACACAGTGAGCAGGCCTTTGGGAGCAGGTCGTCCGGTCAGAGTGTCTGTGCAGGGCATGTAGTCACAATGTTTGTGGTAATAGACCATGAGATCAAAGTGCCTGTGGTAACAGATAATTTCATGGGAGTCTCTGCATAAATGGGTGGTGACAGTCATTACAGTTACAGTATATGCACAGAAAAGAAACAGATACAGTATGCACAGAAAAAAAAAATTGCAGCACATGCTTGTGTGTTCAAGACACTCTGCCTTTGCCCTCTATCATTATACTGTGCGTGCCTTATGAAATGCATGCTTGCCAGATTTTAACATTGAGCCATTGCTGGAATTAAGTACCACAACTTTGTTAAACGGAGAGTGGGTTATACACAAAAGCACTTTTCATTGTGTGACTATAATGCATTTTTATAGAAGAGGCTCATAATTCACAATGGTAAAATTACTAAAGTTGTTAAAAAAGAGGATTTTTATGGTTTGATTTATTCTGCTGAGAGAAATTAGATTACACTAAAGCTTAGCTAGATGATACAGTGATGTGCATACTAAATTTAGTAGTGTATCTGTCACTACTGTATATTTACAGTCCCAGGATTCAGTCATGTTTCGTTTAAAGTCACTGGACACAGGATATGAGTGCTATACATATTGCATCCTGCTGAAGAGTATTTGTTTTGAAACTGTTTGACACGTAGTATGCAATGAAGGTATTGTCTTCTTTTTTTTTTTTACATAATATTAACTCACATTTGTTCCTGCACTCCTTTTGGACCGAAGCTTAGAGCTGATTTCTTATTTGTCAATCACAGAGGAAAAGAGAATTGATGGAAAAATTTTCAAACGTCAGATGCCATTTATATATTTTATGTACCATAGTATAATATTATACTACTGTATATATAGTAAGATCTTGGAGCGCACCACAGACACATATGTACTGTAGACACGAGGCAAGGACTTGCGGGAAAAGGGTATTTTATTGAGGGAAAAAAAAGGGAAGGGAAGGTGTTTTAAGAAGGGAGGAAAATGGTGAGGATATGCACATGCAGGTCCTCAGGCTTGTGAAAAAAAGCAGCTGCAGCATGGCAAAAAGGGGCTCGCATAGACAGCAGAATCCTTGACATCACCTTTAACAGTTGTGGCCAATCGACCCTGCCCAGCCCTCTTTCAGTACGGCCTCAGGCGTGAGTCAAGCATGACATCCAACTCTGGGCAGCTTTCCTGACTGGGAACGGGGGCCTTATGTCAAGGCAGCGGCCTTTTCCCTTTTGGTGGCCGTGTCACGATAGCTGGCTCTTGGCAAGACTGGCCAAGACCCTAACCCTTGTGCAGTCCTTTAGCTCTTGTCTCTTGGTTGCCAGCTAAACATTGTGTGCCACTCTCCTTGCTGCTAACGAGCAATGACGTACACAACATCCTCAATCACTAACCAAGAAGAAATAACAAATGCTTACAGTTTTCTGAAAGTCTTAAGGACCAGGATTGGAACATTATCAGGAAAAAGGTGCAACAATCAACGGTGCTCGTTGTAATGAGATGCTTATTTAAGAGCTGAAAACTAAACTTTTGAGAATGTTCTGATTATGTATGACATTGCATGTTTGCACACTTCTGCCCACACTGTCGACCCTCTGCAAAAACTAGAATACTCCCGATCTTGCTCCATTTCAACTTTCACCTGCTTGGTCCCCTGAAAGCAGCTCTACGAGGATAAAGATTCACTTTTGATGATTTTTTTAAAATGAGGGAATACGAAAGCTTAGTTTAAAACAAGTAAATTTAAACATTATTACAGCATGATTGGCATCATGGTGGTGTAGTGGTTGGCACTGTGGCCTCCCATCTCAGGGTCAAGGGTTTAATTCCTGCCTTGGGTCTGTGCGCCTGGATTTTGAGTTTGTTAAATTTATAGTACATCTACATCTTAATTGTACATCTACATTACAATTTCACAGCAAGATGAAGCAAGTTCTGCCCGTGCTTTATTGGGCTTCTCTGGGTACTTTAATTTCTTCTCACAATTCAAACAATGCAGCTTAGGCCCGTTGGAATTTCCAGGTTGCCTGTAGTGTTTGTGTATGCTTGTGCCCTGAGATGGACCGGCACCCCATCCTGCCTTGTGCCCCAAGTGTCCCAAAAGTCTCCTGGGATAAGCTCTAGGCCCTCTGCACATGATAAAGGCTATACAGAATGAGTGAGTAAAAACATATTACTTACTTAATTTATAATGAAAACAAATCATCAGTGACATTCATTTCCAGGCATCTGTTGAACACCAATCTGAAATATGGGCCATATGTGTCAGATTTTTCTTGTGTACAGAAAGGAGTATCCAACTTATGTCTTTAGGAGAAGCACGTTCCTTTAGGGCGCCCACTTAATGGGAAGAGAAAATACAGACAGAGATTGCATATTTCATCTATGCTGTTAATTGCAATATATGTAGCATAACAGGAAGAGCCATGAAGAACAAACTTAGACTAAAGGTCATAGTCAGAGTAAACTAATTAAGTCCCAAAATGATGTAAATATTTACACTGGGAAAGTATTCAGAGTTGGCATACACAAAGTGCTTTTTTTGTATGTATCCTTCAGATTATTTATCTTATCTGTGTAGTCCATACCTCTGAGGTTAGGTTATATTTTTCAGACATGGGTAGGAATAGAAAATGCATTTTTGATTATATTTTTTAATTATAGTTTGATTTGATTTGATTAATAACAAGAACAATAATAACAACTAAGCCGGTTCAGTATACAATTGACACACAGAAAACATTTAAACACATTAATCACCTAAATGCGGATGGGTTCCCTTTTCCCAGCAATCAAGGTTTCTTCCTATTACCATGTCAGGGAGTTTTTCTTTGCCACTGTCAGCTTGCTCAACAGGGACAATCTGATTATTTTGATTTATGCATATTTCTTTACACTTTTCAATCGCATTTCCCTATTTTTTTGGGGGGTTTCTGTAAATCTGCTTTGCCACAATGCCCATTCTTACAAGGGCTAAATCATTAAAATTGAATTTAATCAGTCAATTATTGTTAGTTTTTAATTTGTCAAAAATTGTTAGTTTAAAAGTGTGACCATGGAAAGTCGAAAGGGATGACAGTCTAGTGAACGAAAAATATGGGAAGTCCATATTTGGGAAATTGGAAAAAAAAAAAAAAAAGGACGGAAGTCAGGACTAGGGTCTTGATTGTTCAAGTAAATCCCACAAAGGGCCCATATCCGCCAAAATTATTCACATTTGTTCTGTAAATCATGTGTAAGTTTGTCCAAATGGATTAGATTAGCCACTTGTGCCAAATACATCTTCAGAGTTGGTACCTGAGATGATGATCATAAGATAAGTTAACATTTCTTTGCCAGATAAGTGATGAAATTTAATAAACAATGTGAATCAGAAGGAAGATCTAGTGATGATTTACAAAATAGTCAGGCAAAAAAATATTATACACACTTACACTGGGACAGGAAAATAGTATGATGCATATTATGTTAATTTAATATTAATAATCTTATATATATATATAATAATAATAATAATAATCTTATATATATATATATATATAGCTGACTCTGTATATAGTTGGAGACAAAGTGAATTTTCTAGCCAGGATTTTCTGAACGTTTTAATGGGCCTCATACCAAAAAGGTTTAATTAAAATTTTACACTCACAAAATATAAAAAAAATAGATGTAATAGTTGTTTAAACATGAAACACTTTGAGTCCTGTATTGAGCAAAGGAGAGTTTTTATAATTACAACAGCAGGTGAAATGATCAAACTAAAGCAAGGATAAGTCTTGAGTATAAACTTTTTTTTTTTTTTTTTTTTTTAGAAATGCAAATCATATTGTATTCATGTGAGATCAAAAAGCAGCAAAAATTCAGTCACAAGCATGCAAAGCTCCAAGCAAAAGACGTATCAGAATAAATGAAGCGGATCAAAAGTGTGAGGGGGAACAAAAACAGTAGACGTTTGACAAAATCTGGGAGCACATCAGGTTGTGGGAGTGCACACACCTAATTGTGAGTCTAAGAGAGAGGGGGAAAGAGCAGAGTATTAAGTATGCGCTCATGCCACAATGGTTGAAAATGTGTTCATTGTGCTCAGAGGGCAAGCAGGAGCCGCAGCAGGCCTCGTTATGACAGCGTAACTAAAAGGAAGAGTCAAAAATTAACACTGCGGTGAGGAGACCCTGAGACATTAAGTGTTGATTTAGAAAGCAAAAGAACAGGACTGTTTATTTCTCTAGGAAATACTTTTATGCACTCAGTGTACACCAATCAGCCAAGCCATTAAACTATAAACTACCTGCCTAGTGTTGTGTAGAACTGTTCCGACGTGTCAAGGCATGGACTCCGCTATGGTAATATGGCTCCAAGATGTTAGCAGCAGATCCTTTAAGTGCTGTATGTTGCAAAGTGGGGCTTTCATGGATCAGACTTGTTTAGTCATTGCTGGCAAAGGTGCTTTAACCAAGTCCTAAGTGATGGCTCTGCATAGTTACGTAAATCGGACACGACAGTCGTTAACAAAACATTCCAAGCATCTGTTTTTATTTTGTCGTTGTAGATTATTGTGTGTAGAACGACGAAGGGAAAATAATGGATTGAAATACTCTTTGATTCAAATCAAAGAATGAATGTGAAACAGCAGTGTGGAAAACTTGAAAGGATCTGAAAACTTTCATTTGCACTGTATATATGCAGCAGGTAATCTTTGCACGTGTGTGTGTAAGAATTATTTATATATTCAGTCTTGTCTGATGCATCACACTGCACAGTCATAATCCTCTGTCTTTTTTATTACCTACCACCGCATCATTTTCATCCACAACCTGGTTTCGTTACACCTTTTCTCCCTGTGTCCCTTCACCTGACCCCTTCTTTCGCTCTCACGCTGCACAGGTTGGCGATCAGATCTTGGAGGTGAATGGGCGGAGCTTCCTGAGCATTCCTCACGACGAGGCGGTGCGCGTGCTCAAGTCTTCACGTCACCTCATGATGACCGTGAAGGACGTGGGACGACTGCCGCACGCCCGCACGGTGGTGGGAGAGACCAAGTGGATTGCCAGCTCCCAGATCACAGAGAGCTCAGCCAGCAGCAGTGTAGCAAGGTGAGATGAAAATGAAGTGTTTTATAGATTTTTAATGCTCTGGTACTTATGTAATGGAGGGCTTCTGCGTGTCTGTATTTGTGTGATCTGTTAGCCTCGTCTAAGCACAAAATAATAGACTTTATAAATCATTACTGTGTTCTGGCAGTACCATCTGTGTAACAAGGCAGTGTTACTGTATATATGAACACTACTGTGTTCAATGGTTTGTATTTGTATTGAATGTCTATGAAACTGCCCATGGCTCAATGCTAAGCCATTTTAAGAGTGACACAAAACGAGGCTAGGTTAGCAGTTAGTGGCTAACTGTTTACAGGTGACCTAGCATTTTTTGGCTCTTGGTTGTGTAGCTTTTTTTTTTTAATTATCTCTAAATATTATTGAGGATCTCATCATGAATTAACAATCTTACAGGTGGTAAATGATTGTTAAGATCCCATGTAGGAATGTTTCTAGTCCCTGCGTTCTGATTGGGAGGGAAATTGCACTTTCTCAAATGGGTTTTTGGGACGATTTCATTTAAAGTTACAGACACTGAAACAGCAAGCTTGGAAAAGGAGTGAAACTGGAAGACAATGCAGCTGTATTTCAGCTAGAAAATTAACAGACACATTTTGTACATCTCTAAATTGTAAGTCTTGGGCAAAATATGTGACCTTTAATCAAACTCAAACTACTTCCACTGTAAAAGTAGCAATCTCTTTATCTCGAGTCAGAGGAAGTTACTGGAGTTTAAAGAACATGGTTCTCCTAAAAAAAACTGTTAGGCAAGCTGCATATTATAGTATGATGATTTCTAGTACAGTGTATGTTAGCACTTTAGGCTTTCCAGTAAGCCACAACACTCATGGACAATGGGTGAGAGGTGGATTGAAAAGTTATAGTCTACAGTACCGAAGCTTCCAAATAAGAGTAGCAAACACCAGTGCTCATTCTGTTGACATTTCTGTTGACTGGTTTCATCATTTGAAAATAAAAAACTAAGGCACATATTCAGGAAATGCAACAATGTTTTTCCTGCAAGAAAAAAGCACCATATTGAGAAACTATCTTATTCCATGAAAATTGAAATTTGCATATTATCCTGTGTTAAACAACACAGCACTATATCTTTACAGTACTGTAATAACATTGTCGCCAAGCAGCAAAGAAACCTGAGTGAAACCAGACAAGTTGGATTATGTATAATTGAATTTTCACAGTTGTGAAAATAATAGCCGAATATAAAGTAAACTAGTAATAAGAAATATAATGTATACACTATATGGAGAATATTCTATTTACAATATACTCCATATGTGTTTTTTTTTAACATGCACCTGCTTCCTCCTGGACATATGAAACCAACCAGCAAATCGTACAATGTCCTTCTGAGGAAGCTGGACAGATCTATAAACTGATGAACTGCTGATAATTAGTTTTTAATGAATTTTTCAACAATAAGGTAGTTGTTATCACAAAATAAATTCCTACAGGTTGAAATAAGGAGATATTTTGTGCTGATGTGCAGTATGCATTATCCCTTACCATTTCGCAAGCTTTTGGTTTAAAGTTTTTTTTTTTTTTTTTTTCACAACACTGATATACTGTACATTCACCGGCCACTTCATTAGGTACCCCTGTTCGACTGAAAAAACGTTGCCTGGTCTGAAGAGTCTAGATTTCCGCTATGGCAATTAAATATAAGGGTCAGAATTTGGCAATAACAACTTGAAAGACTTTTGGACTCCGTAGAACCAAAATGTTGGTGACAACCATTGTTTAAGAGCCACAGCCTACCTGAGTATTACTGCTGACCACATGACCATGTCACAAAGGTAAAATCATCTCAAACTGGTTTATTAAACATAATGAGTTCACTATACTCAAATAACTCTGTCAGTCACCAGATCTCGAGAGCACCTTTGGGATTGAGAGATACACATGGAATTGAGAGATTAACATAGTTGTGCAGCCACCGCTTGATGTCCTTGAAACAGTTTTGAGAGTTTGTGGTGTTTTTGGTCATGTCGGGCCCTGACTAAACAGCCGGTGGGTGTTCAGGCGGTGTGTTTTTGCTTAATAAATTGCCAGTTCTATCCTTAGACATGCTGATTTAATTTGAGTCCTGAAGCTGTTCTAAGGTTGGGTTTTAAATCCCCATTTTAAGACCAGGCCTAGTGATAGCTATTACTCTTTCTAATTTTCTATCTTGCCAAATCTTTACAAGACCTCAGCAAGCCCTATGGCAGAAAATTCTGCAGACTGCCCCATGTGTCACAGTTGTATGCTTTATTGAAGCATGAAGTTAAGCATCGAACCCAGATCAATGCCTTTGTTCCTCTGGCATCTTGCAGGTTTTATTTTTAATGATGTAGTGGCTTATGTTTAGAGAGCATGCTTTCATACAGAGGTTTTTATATACATGTGTATATGCGTGTTTGTACAGAGGTGGTGGACAAATTGCCCTTTGTGTCCAGTGCAAACACATTTCCTGTCAGCTGTAATGAAATGTGGCTGATGGAAGTTTAACTGTACTTTCATGCCAAAGAAAAATGCAAGGTGGCATTTTCTAAAAGGCAGTTTGTTAGCTTGTTTCTCGGCTCTGTTGGAGTGAGGTACACCTACACACACTAGTCTACAGTCCCAGAGGACTAGTCGCATTTGGACTGCTACAGTTCCATCAGCGCTGCCGAGTAAGGCTCATTATAATGCTGGAAAAGCAGTGTAGCATTCTCTCGTTTGCCAACACACAGCAAAGTCAGTTATTGTCTTTTCACAACTAAAAGAGATCTACAGCGACATGCATTTCAGAGAACTAATTTGCAGAAACGTCTAGTCATCACTGTCAACACAGTGTATAAACTGTAGCCAAAGCTCCACCATGCAAGATGCTATCTGATAGTTCATCTTTCACTCTACCGTATGAATACCCTACAACTGCAAACATAACTACAGTATGGTGGATGACAAAAGATTTCTTTCCCTGGTGAAGAGAAACCTCTTTTTATAGTTGGCCCGATCCAGAACACCCTCTAGGAAGTAGGAGTATTTGTGTCAAAGTCAACGATCAAGAGAATACTTCAGCAGAGTAAATACAAAGCTTGATGGAAAAGATTGCTGGTAAGCCTCTAAAACAGGGCAACCAGATTAGAGTGTGCAAGAAAGATTTTAAAAAGCATGTACAGTTCTGAGGCAACATTCTATAGACATATGAGAGCAGAAAAGAACATGGAGAAGGGAAGGCGCTGTTATGATGTAATGCATGGGTGTCTACCAGTGGAATTGGGTCCGTTGTATTTATTTACATCAACTCTGAAGTGTACAGAGCTATATTATTCTCTTCTCAGATTCAACCAAATGCTGCACAACTTAGTGGATGGTGCTTCACAGTGCAGACCCAAAGCATACTTGGATGGACACCACCTTTTTTTTTTAAAGGGCAAGGAAGTGAACTGTTTAGCAGTGACCAAGTCAATCACCTGACCTCAATGAAACTGGACTTTGGCAAAATGCCACAAGAAAAACTGGGAGCTCAAGAAAGCTGCAATAAGGGTGCGGCAGAGCATCACCAGGGATGAAACTTAGTGCCTGGTGATGTGCATCGGTATCAGACTTCGAGCAGTCAAATAATTTGCAATGAGATATTTGGAGTGACAACTTATAAATATATTGGGTTGTCCAAGTACTTTTGGTCTCTTAATAGGACATTTATGCAAACTGCTGTACTTCCTACATTGTTCACCATGTTTTAATTCCTACAATGTTCATTGTTTTAATTCCAGTATACTAACAGGAACTTGTATCAAGGGTTAAATCTTTATGGACACCCTACTACTATGACCAGGAGGAAAAAAGAAAGAAATTTAACATTTAACGTCAAAAAAAAAAAAAAAAAAAAAGATAAGAAAATGTTCCCATTGTGATAGATATCTAAGTGACTATAAGCCAAACACAGGAATTATATAAGTATGCAATAATGTTTAATAGCCCTAATAAAAGATAGATTAAGCCCAGTGTTTCTAACAATGGTTTATGATGATATATATGCATTAGGATATGTAGTAAGATATTACCCTGGAAAGAATCCATAAAGTAGGTTATGCAAAAAAAAAATGATGCATAAAGAATACTTTTAGTCACGTCATGATGCCCAGAACATAAAGTGAATTGTAGGTTGCCCAGCATTCCATCATGTGTAAATGCAGTGTGTAGCAATATAATTGCAGTATCCTTTTTTTTGTTATTGTTGTGCAGCACTACAGTAGCATGCTGTAAAACTGCCGTTCTTTAATCATTACCGTTTCCCTTCACTGTCAAAAGATGAAACCTGGGCCTGTATAATCATAATTAAGGTTCTGTCCCTACTTTTGCTTAGTCCCTGTTTTTGAATTTCAAAGTGCTTTTTTTGCTCCAGTGCTGATTTCCCGTTATTTCTTTCTTTCTCGTAGTCTGTCTATGGACCAGGGGGGCTCAGCCTCAGGAAAGGTGAGTGCTGTGTTTCTGTATCTGAGTGCAATGTTCTCTTGTGTTCCTCTTGTTAATACACCAATTTTCACAGCAGTGCCACCAAACACGGCAATGTTTTTCGCTCGCAATCGCCCCGCCGCAATTAGCACTGTAGAGCGATTTTGAGTATCCGTACTTCCGACTGTTTATAGCACAATGTAGAGGCGCTATAAAAAAACGACTCCCAAACATCGTATGTATATATTAGAGTAGAAAGAGCTTTAATTTAAGTTTTTGCTTTAAGTCATAAAATGGCCATCTGCTGTTGTGCTTCTGTAATCTAGAATATTGATATTGCATCGGTGCAAATGAAGTCGCGGTAAAGTATATTGGGTGTTTGGGCTGCATAATGGATTAGGTTCAGTCTGTTTGCAGTGCTTTAATGACTATAACAATGCCAGTATGATGATGTTTTTGGCAAAATAATTAAAATGGGAATAGAGTCACTGTGACAGGTTGCTGGTGTATTATACAGAGAAATATTTCAACATTGGAAAGTCAGAATCTGCACAACAGGAAATTCACCTGCATTGTCACTATAATGAAATGTAGCTTTAAGTTGTCGTTTCATCGAGTAGTAGCTTTGTGCAATTATTTACAACCGTACTGAGACTATCTTTGTATAGTACAGTATGCAATCTAGTTACAAAATGCAAAGATAGCCTAGGATAAATTCTGTTAATACCACAATACAGAATAGAGACTGGGAGGGAAAAAATACAAAATTAGTCCTTTTTTTTTTTTTTTTTTAAATAAATTTTAGTTTACATTTTTGAATTTGAGGTGGTAAAATGTTGGAGTTGTCCAGGTAAACTGGTCCAGGTTGCGCACTCTAAACTATGCACACATTTGCAGACAGAACAGAATCCAGTGGGGTAGGAGCAAATTTCTTGATACATTTATATAACACTCACTCACTCACTCATCTTCTATACCGCTTTATCCTGTGTTCAGGGTCGCGGGGACCTGGAGCCTATCCCAGGAGACTAAGAGCATGAGGTGGGGTACACCCCGGAGGGCACACACACATACACACACTCACACACTCTGGGCAATTTGAGAACACCAATTCACCTAACCTACATGGACAGTCTTTGGACTGGTGGAGGAAACCGGAGTACCTGGATGAAACCCACCAAGTACGGGGAGAACATGCAAACTCCATGCACACAGAGACGGGAATCGAGCCTGGCCGGGAATCGAACCCGGACCCTGGCGGTGCAAGGCGACAGTGCTCACCACTACACCACCGTGCCGCCATTTATATAACAAACTTTTATCATTTTAAGATCATGATAATATCGTATCAGGGGGTCCCTGGTGATTCTCATCCCTATTACAAAATGTACAGAGCTGCAGCATGCTTACAGGCAATATAGTATCAGCAGCTTATTGGTTTAGTTCAGAGTTCAGGAGAAGCTGGCCATTAGGCTGCTGGTTCTGTTGCCAGTGTTTCTCTATCTCCTCTTGATATAAAAGTGATGTTCATTGGTTGGTACCTGGGCTACTAATGATCTTTTGGGTGGTTTTCATTACCTTCTGTAGTGATTTTCTTTGATACACATTTACTTTCTTCACTCTCTTCTGGAAGTAAAGACGCTGTTGGCACCTACTTGATCAGAATTTAAATATTATCCTGCCAGGACAGGACAGATCATCAGAGATTTGGTCATGCAGGAACTTGAAGCTGGTGACATGCTCTACCTCAGTCCCTTTGATGTAGAATGGAGAGAGTTTACTGCTCTTTGATTTAAACTCTTTAGTCTTCGCCATTGAGGGTGAGGTTGTCAATAGAACACTACCACACCAACCACCATTCCAATGTCAAAATTCACTGAGGTCATATACTTTGCCTTCTTTTGCTGTTTGATGTGAACATTACTTGAAGGTATTGTTTTGTATCTGCATGATTTTATGCATTCCACATGACTGCCTGATTGGAATTGCATGAATGAGCAGGTGTACAGGTGTTACTATATACAGTATGTGTATACTGTACAGCTCTGGAAAAAATAAGAGACCACTGCAAAATAATCAGTTTTTATTTCTTACAGCTGCATGTATTGGTGAGATGAACAGTTTTGTTAAATTTTTTGTGAACTGCTGACAATATTTCTCCTAAATGTAAAATAAATAACTTATTTAGAGTTATATTTAAAGGAAATTACCTTTACAACACATGAAAATAACCCAAGATCATGCAGTATCACACAGAGCATTAATAACTCAAATAAAACAAAATGCTAATCATTTGTAAACAAATTGTGTTAATGCTTTGGCTAAATAACATTTAGAAATCAGTATTTGGTGGAATAACTCACGATTTGCAGTTACAGCTTTCATACGTTTTTTTCATGCTCTCCACCAGTTTATTCACATTGCTGTTGAGTAACTTTATACCACTCTTTTTGCAAAAAAGCGAACAGCTCAGGTTTGCTTGATGGTTTGTGACCATCCATCTTCCTCTTGATGAGATGCCAGAAGTTTTCTTGCATAAATTGTAGTGGTCTCTTGTTTTTTTCCAGAGCTGTATATTCTCAGTTTCGTCTTTCCTTATGCTATTTCACTGATGTTTCTTCATTCATGGCTTACTATTTGCAGAGGTTAAATATATTTACAGATATATTACAATTTAGCCCAATATAAATGATGCCATGAGCAGTGGTACTGTACATAACAAGGTAGAGAGGTATACAAGGTTTAAACAGATAGTGTGCTTTTTTCTCTATTACATTATGACCGGGACATCACAGAGAATCTATAGGATTATTTGGACTGTGACCAAATAATATTTGTGCAAATATTTCATATAACCACACTGTCGCTCATGCAGTATTGATTAAACATCCCTTTCGATTTCACTTGCGTAAGGTTTTGTAATATTTTGTGAACTGTCCCATGCCTCTATGCCCATTAAACAACCCCCTCATTGTGCTTCTTTATTCCTTATATAGCAACACTTCCTGTAGCCCGTGTACAGACGAATATACAATACCAAAAGCTTGTGGCTGCTGGAACGCTTTTGTCTAAATGAAAATTCTTCTTTTTTCATTTATCTTAAAACTTAACAAATTGTGTTTGGAAGTTTGGAACTAAAAGGCCTAGTTCTAACATGTTCCAGCATGACAATAGCCCTGTGCACAAAGCAAGGTCCATGAAGGTATGCAATGCCAGAGCCAGAGTATGGGTGGAAAGACGTGAGCGCCCTGCTCGGAGCCCTGACTACAGTCCGACTGAACACCTTGATGAACTGGAACACTGACCTCCAGGCTCCTTCAGCTGATATCAGCGTCTGATCTTGAGATCTCTGAAATGCTTTTGTGACTGAATAAGTGCAATTCCTCACAGTCACATGCAATTTTTTTGCATGCAAATGAAATTAATTAGTAAAAAAGCCAAATATTTATTACTTTAATTAGTAACTTAAGGCACGTTATATATTTATAAGTGCTATATAAGGGTGCTTTAATCCGTAGGGTTAATGACTCCACTCTAAAAATGTGCTTGTCTTTAATATAGCAGTCATACAGGGTCCCATGAGACTCTGAGACAGCAGTTACTGTAAGTTTTACAAAGATCTAGCTCCACTTATTTAATTGTTCTTTCATATAATTTTCATTGGAACTTCATTATTCATATAATTATTTAATGGCAAAAATAAAGTACATAATATTTAATATTTCTACTTTAGTACATGTACATATTTATGAGATTATATAATGTATTATAATTATGAGAGAGTGACATCAAGATTACTGCTGAATTTAGCAGACACGTAATTATTTCATAATTTGTATTCTGAAGCTTTAAGAACAGTCAACAGCAATGATTTGTTTTGAAGAACCCAATATGGTACCAGGCTCAACCCCTGACTTAAAATGTCCCGACTCAGCTCCTGTAAGAATACCTCCATGTTTTATGTACACGCAGATATAGCTGTATTCAAAGCACTGATACTATTTTGTTTGAACAGAAAATGAGCAAACGTCCACTTTTATTTCTTACATTTTTTTTAACCTATTACTAAGAAGTACCCCAGTGTGATAGACAGCCTTCAAATAAGTAAGAACCTTCAAGGGGGGAAAAAAAGAAGCGTCTGTTCTTTAAAAAAAAAATGTTTCAGGCTTTTAAAAGTGAGGGGAAAGAAAGAAAATGGTAGAAAATAATACTAAGAAGAATACAAATGGATGGAAAAGGGAGCAGTCCGGACAAGGTAATGCAACACAAGGTGACAAGGTTCCATGCATCAGCAAGAGATTTCTTTAGAAAACCGGCACTTGTTGATAAAACAGCTAGGGAGCAGTGATGTTTAAAATTTTTTCACTTGAATGCAGTGAATGAAAAAACAGGGAAATTTCATACCATAATTTCAGTGGCTGATTTCGCTGATAAACACTGCTCCCTTTAGAAGTGTACAAACAACTGTTTAATTTTCCATGGGCACATATTAAGGGTTTCTGTTTTGAAATTGCTTCAGTAAGATATGCAGATATGCTTACTGGTACATTTTGATTAATTACAGGTCACTGCTCAAATGTGAGCTGCTGTGGGGAAAACACAGATAATTGGCGTACTCTTTAAGAGTCCCTTATGTCATTTCTTTAAAAAAGCCCTTGTCAGACATCTTGTCTCTCCTCCCCAGTACATGTCATGAATTTAATTCAGCAGAAATTTTTGATTAATTTTATAAAAGACTCTATACACATTTTTGTCCCTTCTTAAACCTTTAAAGCAAGAAATAAAATTATCTGATATAAGAGTGTTCTGTGGTGTTTTAAGGCAAAACCGTACAAGTGACTGCAGTAGTTAAAAAAGAATTTGGCAGAAATTCAGGCAACCATACTCAGTGCTTAGGTTCTTGACAGGATCAAGGTTGGGTTTATGCGTTTGATACTAACCTTACCATCTTTATCTATCAGTAGAAATCAAGAATCATAAATCACAAAGCTATTTTTCTTCCCAGTTTGCAGCTGTGTAATTTTTTTGTGAGCCTTTACTCACTGCATCCTCAGCTTTCTGTCGTTGGCTGGCAGAAGTGACATTTCCTTGAAGTGGATTCACGTGTGAATGGTTCAACATAAGGTGCGTTCTGAAATGCTTTTCGCAGAATAATGAATAGAAAAACAGGGAAACAGAAAATTAAACAGAGTGGTTGTGTAAATTATTATAGCTTTTCTGTCAGTTCAACCCAGTCTGGCCATTCTCTGTTGACTTCTAGTTTTAGAAATGCTCAAACCAGGTTGTCTGGCACAAACAAACTTAGTAATAGGTAAAAAAAAAATTGAAGGAATAAAAGTGGACGTTTACTCATTTTCTGTTCATAAAATATAATATCAGTGCTTTGAATACAGCTATATCTGTGTGTGTACAGTACATAAAACACGGAGGTATTCTTGCAGGAACTGAGTCGGAACATTTTAAGTCAGGGGTTGAACCTGGTACCATATTGGGTTCCTCAAAACAAATCATTGCTGTCGACTGTTCTTTAAAGCTTCAGTTTACAAATTATGAAATAATTACGTGTCTGCTAAATTCAGCAGCAATTTTTATGGACCACATGTAAGCTACTGTGATTGTCTTTTGCCACTCTGGTATGATGTGAACATTACCTAAATCCTGCGGCTCATTAGATAACTGCATGAATGAGCAGATCTGCAGGTGTTCCTTATAAACTGTTCATTGGGTTTGTGTCAGTTAAATTGACACAGTTGAGCATCCAGCAATTTAAGCAATATTGCACGAGAGAAAGTGCTGTTGTACTGAATATCAGCACTAGGGATGCACCGATACCACTTTTTTGGAAAACGAGTACAAGTACTTGCATTTCAGTACTCGCCGATACCGAGTACTTAATAAAAACATGATTTAAATTTACAGAAAC
>JAQMYK010000011.1:21256844-21267461 GCA_030014345.1 Clarias buthupogon | reverse complement strand
CGGTATCGGTATCGGCGAGTACTGAAATGCAAGTACTCGTACTCGTTTTCCAAAAAAGTGGTATCGGTGCATCCCTAATAAACACCATTTATTGTTAACAGATTATGATTTGTTTGTGTATTTAACTTTGTAGTCATGAGTAAAAGAACCTGGAGGGTTCAGGTGCAATCCAGAACAACTTATTGTAGGAACAGTTATTATGGGGACAATGTGTCCTTAAAATTACTTTTTAAGTCACTTATCAGCAGAAGTATAATCCTAACTAATTAAACTTCTTTTTAATAATTTTTCTACATTGATAAAATTACCCAGATTTTAACATCCATTCAGACAAAGTCATGCCACACCCATGGTCCCTCAAGTTTCTAAAAGGATTAAGAATCCCAATCAGAGATTGAGACAGCAGACACACAACAGCTTCCCACACACACAGCCTGTGTATCTCATTTCACACACTTCTTAGTGTTGTAATGTCACCTCTCTGATTTATTTTCTCATATCATCTTAGCGCCCACATTACTATACTCTAATATGATGTTTGTAGTGCTTTTTATTATGTACACGAATTTACAAGCTCCAACAGCACGGTCCCCAGCGGTCCAGTGGTTAGCACGTGTTGGTCCTGCTGAAGTAATCAGAGTTCACGTCCTGCTCAGACCATGGTTTCTTTCCTGTACAGATGGAACAAATCCCACTTGGCTGCAAATATACAAATCTCTTTCATGTACTATATTATTCTGCTTTCTCCAGCTCTTTCCTTTGACTTTGATCTCAAATCCCTAAATAAATCTTAATCATAAATCGATTTTCTCTTGCCAGTTTCTCAAAGTAAAGCCAAATAACTCTGTGGGATTGTTTTGCTGAGTAAGACACTTATCATTATAAATGGCACTATGAAATTGCATGTTTTGGTAGAGGCTCAACTAGACTGAGGCTCCTTTGCCAACCTACTACAGCCGTATCCTTCACTATACAAAAGTTTCATACGCTATACATCGATTAGTAGAAAATTTCATCCTCTTGCACTGCTTTGAAGGTAGTCACACACTTACTGTACATTACACATGGAACCTTGTGCAGGAAAAATTTATTTTTATAGATTCGCCTTCTTGTGCTAATTTTTTATTGCCGTCCCGGTTCCTGAATTAGTGCAGACGTAACAGGTTTAGTTGGTAAAATAGAGGTTTATTTGCAAGAAATCTTGAAGAATGTCTTGGTTTACAGGCATTAATGCAATGCAGTGAAGGGAAATGGGATAAATATACTTTTTTAAATAACTGTTTAACCTTGAATAATAGGTCCAAATACATTCAAACTCTTAACTCTTCCAAGCTTTATTTTTCAGTCATACAGGGGAGATATAGTACAGTGTTTTTAATCAATGTTTATCTAAGGACTGAATTTACTATGTATACATTTATGAACCAATCATATTATTTCATAGGCCATGTTCAGGTATATACCCTGAAAAGTTACTCTTATTCTCATAAGTACTCCAGTAAAAAAAATACACTTTAGTGTATTACAAATATATTGAAATCTTCGATAATACATTGCAAATATACTAACAAAAAGTTGTACCATCAGTTAATATATAAAAAGTATACTAACATTATTTTATTTTCATCTGCATAAGGTACATTTCATGGTTTTTGTAAGGTAGTTTAAAATTAAGTACATAGTTTAAACTATACAATGTATTGTCTAATGTGTTATTGCTAAATCTTATGTACTTTGCTTCTGGTTTAATACTCCGTAGCTCTCGGCCTGTTTACAGAGTCTCTGTGTAACAGCTAGAATCAACACACCAGGTTTGAACTAATACTGTACCTGTATATTCTAATATCAATGTCTGTCTTGTGTTTAGACAAGTTTAAATTTTAGTTTGTGTGTTTGTAAGACAACCTGACGTTTTGTTAAACACAAATAAACTATAGTACTGTTTTTTTTTTTTGTAAAAATTACATAATTACAGATGTGCAATGTGTTTCAAAAACATGTTATAGTGTAGAAAATGCATTCAGCATTTGTAACTTAGCCTAAACACCTTTAGTGTACTGGTAACACATTTGCAACACAGTATTATAGAAGATTGTGTGTACTATATGATATAATAAAGTATACTTGTATTAACCACAAAGTGTACTTTTTTATTATTTGTAATTGGCCAGAAGTATAACAGCATTCTGCTGCTGCAATAAGAATATACTCATAGTATATTAATCATGTATTTGTAACACAGTAAGAATTGTTGTCATGTACTTATAATACATTAAATACATATGTAAATTTCATTAATTACTGTAAGGTATGTAAGTTAGTACAAACACAGCCATATACTTTATGTGCACTAAGTATACTTGAAAGTTGTTCCACTTTAGCACACAAAAGTATACTTAATACACTTAAAATTGTGCTTCTGTACAATTTAATTACAACTTAAATACTCTCCCACTCACCTTCTATACCGCTTTATCCTGTATTCAGGGTCACGGGGACCTGGAGCCTATCCCAGGAGGCTTAGGGCACGAGGCAGGGTACACCTTGGACAGGTTGTCAATCTATCACAGGGCACACACACTCACACACTCATTCACACACTACGGGCAATTTGGAAACGGCAATTAGCCTAATCTGCATATCTTTGGACTGTGGGAGGAAACCGGAGTACCCGGAGGAAACCCACCAGATGGCTAGCAGTTTGACACCTGCATTTTAGATGTCACTTATATTGGCCACACCCCAAATTATGCATGATTTTATGGCTTAATGCAATTAATACAAAACTTATGAATTATGTAAATGCATACAGTTGTCATAAATGGAAAATCTAGCTATGGAGACAAAACCTTAATTGTACCAGGCTGTAACCCCGTTTTGTGTTGTGGACATTTTAACATGCAGTTCTAGGGGATTGACTCTCTTTTGGAGTCAGCCCCCAGTGGACATTCGATGAGCTGCAGGTTTTGGCATGTCCCGCAGAGTATTTGTTCATTTTTCAGAGCCAGAGGTTTTCCCCTACTGCTAGAAATTATTTTTTCAATAGAATATTTACCAGTGCCTCTAAACACTCCTTAAACCCAAGTGTCTTTAAGTCCAATAAAAAACAGGGAGATAAAATGCAGACTACAGAAGAAAGTAGCAATTTCTTTTTCCTGCCAAATGTAATCTGTCGGAACATAACGCAAAAGACGATATAAAAAATGCATTGCAATACACAGGAAACAGAATTGAATGGTTCTTCTCAATGAATCTTCTAGTCTTAGTCGTTTGTTCTTTTGTCATGTGACTCCCATAGACGCTATGCAGTGCAATAGATTCAAAAGAATGAACGACTCGGAACAGAAGATATGAGAGGTGAGCCACTCATTCTGTTTATCATAATATGTCCTTAGCTGCATTGTAATATTTTCATTACTGGAACTATAGTCAAAATTTATGTATGTAGATGTGTTGAGGGTCTGTGTATTGAAAATGTAACATTTTATTTTATTTCTGATCAAAAAAACAAAATGAACTAAATTCAAAAAAATTTAGACTCAAAAAAAGATTCATTCATTTTGATGAACGAGATGCAAAGATTAAATGAGTATATGAGTAAAATGATTCAAACTTCCCATCACTACCATATACTGCCTTTGATTCAGGCACAGACCATGTATTCAGCATAAACTTCACAGCCAATGACACTCCTATGATTCTTGGACTTATATCGGTGGACCCGTACATGCTAATGGGTTGGTTCTTAGTTTGTTTACGAGGCAACCTTTATTCTTGTGGATGGCCAGTTTTCATGTGTATATTTTAAAATCTGAATGCAGGATGGTAGTTTTTCCAAAGTTGTCCAAAAGCATTTTCTCAGTGTGTGTCCACTCTACAAACCCCATGAAAGACTATGAAGTGATTTTGCAGTAAAATCAGGGCTTTCTCTGAAGGAGTGATTTATATTTGATTGACATGACTTTTACCAGCATAGTAGAGTTTTTCAAGCCCTTCCACGTCCCGTGTGCCAAACGGATCCTGATAATTCAAAAAAGGTGCATTTTTTTTCTGGGTATTTTCGTTCCCTTGCGTTTGGGAGACCCAGCCTGACGTTTCCATATATAATAGTTCACCCTGAGAGAGCCCCTACTAATTAAATATTTTTAGTGTACATCAAATAGAATAAAAAAAATATATAGAAAATATCGAATCAAATCAACAATCCCCCCTAGCTAAGGCTCACTAAGGCTCTAGTGGGTAAATCAAACCATCCATTAAACTGGGTGCGTTGTATTTACAGGACATCTCACTAAAACATGGGTATTGTTTTATTAAATCAGGAACTGTGAAATGGAAACGCAGAAAGTCTCATGTGAGTATCTCTGTGCACAATGTACTAGGTGTAATATGAAAAATGAAATAAATTAAGGCACTTCTACTGCACCTCTCCTTTTTTCACACATGCCTAGGTTGTATGCTTTTCACCACTGTTAATAAAAATGCATTTTGGAAAAATAGGAGTGCTTCTTTATATCAGGTGCTATTTTATAAGCTGGCAGACAATCAGAGTAGAAGCTCTGTTTTTTATTTATGACAGATAATATAATAAGTGCAATTAGGACCATTTAGACATAGTCAATATACTGTTTCTTTCCACCTGGACCCAAGGTGATACCAGTAGCATGAAATTAAATCATTGCATCATTAAATCATTAAATCGTGCAGCTGTTGGTATTCTCTTTTGTGCCAGAACAGCGTTAAGGCATTGATCAATTATTTAGAGTTAGAGAAAGCCAAAAGCAAAGCCTACAGGATATCGGTTTGCCTTTTTATGAATTAATAGACACACAAGGGTTTATAGGAGACTATACAGTAGATGCACACAATGAATGTGCTGTCATAGCTTAATGGGAAAGTTCGCACCATAATGAATTTTTTCTCTGCTTAATCTAAATGTAGTTGATTAGCCAAGCTTGACACAACGCTGTGCAAGATGCTCCAGTCATTTATCACACATTTGCCTTAACAGATCTTATTTAGCAGAGTAGTAGCATTTGTATGTGTTTTTGCCTTTAGGTTCGAAATTGAGGAAGCAGTTACACACAACATTTTAAGTAATTAAAAAGTTTTTTTTTTTTTTTTTAAGAAAACTTATTTAAAAAAAATAAAAGAGAAGAGAAGGTAATACAGTATATGTAGAAGAGCGGTAAATAGCAAAGCTTATTGTTGATAGAAACATTCTATCAGTCACCATCATTTACGTATTTTGTGTAAAGTAATCCTGTTCTCCAGACAGGGGTATAATACTGACTTACTTCTCTAATTATTCCCTCAGTCAGTACCCTGCCTTTGTGTAGAGTGGCAGAAGACAAATGTTTTCACTGAATCAGTTCAGTTCCATCGACTTCCTCTAAACCTGTCTCTAAATTCATAAAAAATCATCATGTTCCTGTGCTATAGAAGTGTCATCATCTCATTATCAGAATATTACAGTGGATGTCATGACAGCTTACACCTCATGTTAAAGTTTGCTACTGTAGGTATGCTCAAGTTAGTGCAGTGTGTCAGAGACCAGCTGCCAGGAGAACACAGGTCCACACAACATACGCATTTTATATTAGTGCACTAATACTCATTCTAACCATCTACATAACCTATGACTAATAATAAAGTTTTTTAAAATCATTAACAATGTTTTAAAATATATTAATACTAGTACCTGCTGTTGACGGATAAAAAGTTTTTACAAATAGTTAAAAGTTTAAAGTCAGAAATCAGCTTATCAGCTATAATGTAATCAGTGATGATATTATTTTAGCCCACGTACATTTTTATTAATAAAAAAAATAAATTGTAAGGTTGAGTATCTTATATCTCGTTTGCGATAAGTTGTACTTTTTTCATCATCAGCCAAATAGAATTTGAGTCAATTTTAGACGCACCCACCGTTTGACGCGTGCGCAGTACGCTGGGGAAGATCCCAGGTTCAAACCCCACAACCACCAAGTTGCCACTGTTGGGCCCTTGAGCAAGGCCCATAACCCTCAACTGCTCAGATGTGTAATGAGATAAATAAAAAAAAAAAGTAAGTCGCTCTGGATAAGAGCGTCTGCCAAATGCCTAAATGTAAATGTTAAAACGTGTGGTTCATAACCTGGCACAAAACTGGTCATAACTTCCCTTTTCTAAATGTTCCATTTTTTTGGAGTAAGCCATGATTGCTTGCGCTGTCGTGTCTGTGTATTGAAAATTTTGTCAGTTTATTGAGCATTACAGTCGTTTATGTGTCTTCTGCATTCTGTGTATAAACAGTAAACAGGTTGATTGGCTCTATAGAGTGAGGTGTATAGTTACGCCCACCTCGAGGCACAAACGCTGAATGAGTAAAACAACCACTAGATGCTGTGACAATCTGGCTAGACAGACAGATTTTTCTGAGACTGTTTTCAGGTCCCCCAATGTATGTAAAGATATCTTTGAAAGTGAGTCCTGACCAATGTACAGACAAAACCTTTGTTTTATTTATATAGATGTATGTAGTATTAATGTATTTAAATATGCATATTTAACGTTAGTGGAATGTGTCTCATTTACATTTACATCCCTGGCATTTGGTAGATGCCCTTATCCAAAGCGAATTAGATTTATCTCATTACACACATGAGTGGGTAGGGGTAAAGAGCCTTGCAGCTTGGTGTGGATGGGGTTTGATCCTGGGACATTCTGATCAGATGTCTGACTGTTTAAGGTGTCCAATTGTCTCTTGTCTCCATGCATCATGACAGTATTATTTTTTTCAGGAAAGAATTGCTTCATGGTTTTATGGGTTAATGGTTTCTAGGTAAATTGGCAAGCTTTTTTTTTTTTTTTTTGAATGAGAGAGATGGAGAGAGAAAGGCTGGTTCAGAAACAACATTTATAATGTAAATGATAATAGAAACTAAATTGTCTTGCAGATGGTCCAAAGTAATTCAAAATATAAACCGTTTAAGCATGACATGTGGTTCATTAATTAATTAACCATTGTGATCATCTGTAAACTGTTGTTGTCTAAGTTGAATAACACAGCAAATCATGAAGGTATATGAAAAAATACACTTCTAACTTATATCATATCATATAATGCAATACAAATATGCGAGCTAGAAAGCAGGAAGTAAATAGTATTAGACAAGTAACATTATGACTGCAATGATAATAAGAACATTACAGGAAACGTTTCATGGCATATCAACAATGTGTCATGAAACTAAATATTGACCTTCAGGTAGATGAAAAAGCATAGCACTGGTTTTTTAGCCCTTTACCTTCCATCCCAAGTTCTGCTATTGCCCACTTTTCTCTTTGTTCTTGCTTTTTTTCTTTTTTATTTCTTACTGAAAGGTTCTTTTTTACTGCCACAATTTATTTAGAGTGTTAGGCAGTCGTGTAAGTCCTTATCAGTAACAGTAACCTTTTGGCCTGAAATTAGTCTTTTCTGACATTGCTTCTCCAAAATATATCTGTAAATACACCGTCTTCCTAGACTTATCTCCCACTCTATATAGCTGACACTTAGTTTTCCATTTAGAACCTGGTGTACCGTACAGTGCGCAACAGAATTAATGGCACTCTTCATAAAAATGAGCAAATTACTCACTCATTCATTCTCTATATATAGCTTGTCCTGTACAGGGTTGCCAGGTCGCCAATCTTTCACAGAACACACAGGTACAGACATACTCACACTCACTCATACACTACAGTATGTGAAATTTGGAAATGCCAGTTAGCCTACTTTGCATATCTTTGGCCTGTGATAGGAAACCTAACTACTACGCCACCATGCCACCTCCGTTCAGTTTATTGTTCTGTGAAGTTTGAGTCTGACTGCCTGGTTTAATGACAGCTCTATGGTTACATTTCTTTGTGTTGAAAACGCTCAACTTTTTTTCTGTTCGAATAAAACTTTACAAAATCCACATAACCTTGAGCTTGAGCTATATGTTCACAAAGGGTGCCGATTACTCTAGAGGTAATTATCCATGTTAAAATTTTATTCTTTGACTCTGCAGCCCAAGAGAATCACTTCTATTTCCCCAGACAATATATTTTAGTGGTAACTATGAGGATGAAAAGACAGTTCAAAAAATCTCTTAAAGCAGCTTTATGTCTCTGTCTCTGGCTTCAACCACTCTTTTTCCCCTTCATTACACTTAATAAAGGCTAGTTATCCATGCGGAGCCTCTGATGTTAATACTTCACTTTGACTCAGCCAAATTTCAGCGGAGCACAGCAACGTGAAGAAAGTTCAGCGTTTATTCTCTTTGTGTGTCATCCTAAGGAACGTCACCGGAGGCACATTCTTTGTCGCGCTTATGATATCGACTAACAATTAAACATTGTCATGAGTAAGGCATATGTCAGTAAAACGGGGACCATTATCAAAAGAACATTGTGGATTATGTGCTGTTACAGATGGCAGGAAATCGATAAGATCTTTGCTGTCATTGTTCTTCTGGGATTTTATCCACTATTGGCTCTGCTCTGTTTATTGATCAATTGCAGTTAAAAGTCCACTGACACTTCAGCTTTTGTAGTTACAACTAATGTCCTATACACTCTGTTTCTTGTGTTAAAATCATAGTTTATGGTTACTGTTAGTATATACTGTACCTCTAGGAACATTGCTTTCTTGGTTTATGTTGAATCATATCCAAGAATCCCCAAGAAAGTGTGTTTTCCCCTGTCCTCTTACTCTTACAAAGTACACAGACACTAGAGACTCTTTAAATGGAAAATAAACGAATTGGATGAATTTCCTCTAGTTTTTCATTAACCTTAGATGATGTTCAGTTTCCACCATAGAAGTGTCTGTTTAGACCTACTTCAATCACACTGCGATCAGCACTATCAAACAGCAAAAACTAGGTACGTAGTAAGAACCAACCGTGTTTCAAAAACAGTACAAAAGTTAAAAACCTACCTTACCAGTGAATGAAGTCTGTTAGAGTTGTTACTAATGTGTAGAAAGGATAACATATTTGAACAAGCATGTTACTGTAATACATTGTCCGGCAAAAAAAAAAAGTCATAAGGGCAAAATTATTGGCTTGCATCAAGCAAGGAAATCCATCAAGGAGATTTGAACTAGGTTAAGAGCCCTTCAGCATGTTATCAAACCCTGGAAGGATAGAAATGTGGTCAGAAAAAACATTCAGGATTGGAGATCACTTAAACACTGATGTTGCATGGTACAAAAAATCAACAGTAAAAGCCATAGCTATGTTTAATAGTGCAAGTAAGATCACACAATGTGATAAGGAACTAAACAGCTGTGTGGCCATAAGAAAACCACTTGTAAGTGAGAATAAAGACACATGTTTCTGGGAGCATGAGGTATCATTTTCACACCTGAACTGCCCACATTGCTAAACATGGCTGAACATTTTTACACTCAGTGATATGCATTACGAAATAAGTATATAAAGTTGGCTTTAAAACACTGTTGAAACTTTACAGTAATTACATTTTTCTTCTTTTTTTCAGGTCTTACATTTTAATGGGATAATTTAACTGGCTTGTTTAAACTCCAACCAGTACAATATATATACAGTATATATTTATGTTGTTAGTACATGGCCTAATCCAGGGTGTACCTAGCACTGTGCCCCAGATTCCCTTAGATAGGCTCCAGGTATAGAGTGGTATAGAGAATGTGTGAGATAGTGAGTCTTTGTATGTGCACCCGTCTGAATAACTAATAACGATTAAAAATAAACTTTGCATAATAGGTGTCTATTGAAACAAGTTATTTAATAAGAACATTTTCACATTTTAATTCATTAAGCTGCTTTAATTTAATTCCCTTTAATCCCTTGTTTTTGTTTCCAGTGGATATATCTTATAAAAGTGTATTACATGGTTTCTCACAATTCCGATATTATTTCACCATACAATATATTTTCTCCACCCAAAGAAAAAGCTCATTTTGTATGGTCAGTCACTTGAGAACTTGCTTTTGTGTTGTACTTTATTCATCCCTTACTGCACCGCAGCCAGTTCGAAAATGACTGCGTTAACTTTGATTGCGTTTTCATTCTATCCAATTGCTTCAATAATGACCTGTTAACGTCTCCTCGATTTGACCTTCATGTGAAATCCAGTTCTCCTTGCCAGAATTATTTGGCTTGCTCATTGTACAGTACAGAGGTCCTCACTAACAAAACCACGGCACGCATCTAAAATACCATGCAGCAGGAATCTGATATTAGGGACAGTGTACAGTATAAAGCGCAGAGAATGAGTGCCTCAGTCAGGACTCAGATTGTGAGCAATGTGAACATGCTTGCCCCTGTTGTGTGTATCGATCCAGCTCATATCAGCACTCTCTTTTGTCTGTTTAATAAAGCGAGTGATCATTCTGCCTGATAGTGCCCACTAAACGACAGAAAAATTAGAAGCGAGTTGGCAGTTCAAGTTAACAGAACTTTTTTTGTATTCCACAATTATTTGTTTAATAATCCTACCTTTAAAAAAGTAAAAATAAATCCAGACAGATAAGTGTTTCCGTTCATGCGCGCAGACGCTGTGTGTGTGTGTGTGTGTGTGTGTGTGTGTGTGTGTGTGTGTGTGTGTGTGTGTGTGTGTGTGTGT
>JAQMYK010000011.1:21166386-21177488 GCA_030014345.1 Clarias buthupogon | reverse complement strand
GTGTGTGTGTGTGTGTGTGTGTGTGTGTGTGTGTGTGTGTGTCGAGAAAGGCGAGAGAGAGAGAGTGTGCGAACCAGATCTGTTTTAAGATTCATTCGAATAAGCTCCACGTGTAGGGATATCTAACATCATTTTACACGTATAATTATGACTGACATCTGATTTCAGCAAACCAAAGCTCCATGCAGAAGGAAACTCGACTCATGCAGACAGGGGTACCAGGGGTGTACCTGGCAGTAGCTCCTCCTCCTCCAGTGATTGGCAGTGTGCCTATGTTCCAGTGTGTGCCGTTCTGTCCGTCAGTCCTGTGAGTAGCTCTGGATAACCATCTGCAAGTTTCTAAATCTGGGTAGGCTAAACAGTGTATGATTTAAAAAAAAATTTTTTTAGAAAGTGCTATTATCAAGAAGAAATTGATCTTGTCAGAAAACCACTCAGACGTTTGTATATCTGGATCTTCACACAATCTATGTCTGGTAGAAAGTCCAGCCATCTTGAAAACATGCCACATTAACTATGTTGTCTTTAACATACTTAACATACTTTAACATACTCTGGTCTCCTCCGTCTTGCAGCTACTTCTCCAACCCTGTGGTTTCAGCCTCATACCAAAAGCCTGTTTACATTGCACCGAACGAAGGGAAAGGCTACCGGGGTCATCGTAGGCGCTCACAATCTCTAGACATGCGGCATTCTCTCAACCGTTCTCTGGGCCGCGCCATCGCCGCCGCCAGCAGCGTGAGAAACATGTCCGAGCGCATGGTGCACTCTCTGTCCTCAGGACTGCATCACTCGAGCCCGCTCGCAAAATCCTGCAGCTACTGATCAGGCACCTTCGAAGTGACCTCCAGAGAAACCAAACTGCAGCTTGTGTCTACCTACATGTCTTTATCTGAGATTGGTGACAGACACAGAAACACTTGCTTCTTAATCATGGCAGCTACCCTTATTACTTCACTTATTGAACTGTTTACGGCTACACGGCCATTTTATGAAATGAAATTTCCTGACAAATGCTTTCTCAAATATGTTGCATTTGTAATAAATGATTTAAATCTGTTTCCATAACGGAAACCGCTGCTAAAATGAGTGAAATATTTACTTTTTTTGGAATTGTTTGTCTGTAGGTCAGTTTGTTTTTATATGATTACGGTACTGTATGTTGTTTGTTACTTGCATTGTGTTCTAAAAATACGTTTTTATATTCTCAGATTATCTTCTCCAAAATTATTCATCCTTACGCAGTGAGTGGAATGATGATATTTCTCTCCTGTCAGTTAGAGTGAGGCTGTTTTTGAGCTAATGTATGCAAAAGAGGATAGACAGCACTTTTCACGATGCAGCTTATTCTTTATTAACTTGGACTAATTCTCCTCCCCCCTAAATAAAATCTCTTCCCAACTGTGTTTGACTGATGGCACTTAGTTAGTAACCTAGTAACCCAGTGTAAGTATCTATCCAGTGACGTAAACTTCAAAGCTCTTTTTGTAAGTCGCTCTGGATAAGAGCGTCTGCCAAGTGCCTAAATGTAAATGTAACATGTGGCTGTTAATTGGTAAATAAGCAAAATGGGGGGGGAAAAATGTGTAAAATACTCAAAGACACCCAAAGCGTACTATTCTATACAGTATAAACACTGAGCCATAACATAAAACATTATACCCAGGATTGTGTAGGTTCCTCTTGTGTGGTGGCCCTGGTACCTCGAGGCATGACTCCATAAGACCTCTTGGGGTATGTAGGTTTTGAAGGGTGGGGCCTCCGTTGATCATCCCGCACATTCTTATCTGTTCTCAATCAGATTGGGAAGTGGGACGTTGAAAGGCCTGGTTGGCAGCTTTGGGCTCTTTTCCTGCTGGGATTCGTGCAGTGGGCTGCGGTGACTGGGTGATCTAGTGTCTTTCTATTATAGCCAACATTGAATTATTTTAGTGTTTTGTGCTGCATTGGCTTTTCTGTGGGACTGGACCGCATTAGCTGGCCTGGGGTGCCCATGAGCCTGTATCCAGTTTATTGGTATATAACTGATAATTAATGTTGATGTGTTCAATGTTACAACTAATAATTTTGAAACATAGAAAGCACTATAAACTATTTTTTTTATATATTAGAAGATCATTCTTATGGATAATAAACAATAAAACATGTTTAGTTATGTAGCATGATAGTCTTTCATCGAAGAGCAGAGAGGAAATAAAATTCATCCATGTGCAAATTAGCTTCATCATAAGAAATATGCCTTTGACCCTATAAACCTACATGTAGAATAATTGGATCTTAATATTGTAAGTGCAGGGCAGGGGTCTCCCTCATATGAGGTCACATGGGAGAAAAAATACTAATTGGGTTGTTTAAGCCCTGGCCAATACAAAAATGGGAAAAAATGTTTTCTTACAGTATGTCAGGTTTTTCTGTTTGCACACACACACACACACACACACTGGAGAACCAAAGTGTGCATAACGTCCCTTTTAGACATAATTCAACATAATTTTTTGAGCATATTGACCTTTAACAGTGCTGCAGGTATTTGGATGCTTTCCAGAAGTTCCAAAGACTTCTACAGGTAAGATGAATAATATTCTTACTCCGCTGAAGCCCAATTAGAAATTTCAGTTCATTTGTGTTGATATGTGTGTGGAAAAATATACTGATTCTTTGGTGTAATGGAAGCCAATTTATTGGACAGTCTTATTACATCAGTACACATCAAGTTTACTTTTGTTTGTGCTTCAACGCTTGCAAACATGAAATCCCAGCAAAGATAAACAAGTTTAAGACAGACTAGCTTCTTATTTATTCGTATTTTCTCTGATAAATAAATTCGATATAAATCTAGGGAGACACGCTCAGTGCTTTCACAACAGCAAACCAAAAATAAAGGACTAAAAATGAACGAGCATTCGCATCACAGGAAACTCATAGTGCAATATACAACCTGCTTGCCGGAGCAGAGGGATAAAATCGGAATAAATAGAAATAGAAAGGAAACGGAAAAAGAAGATGGGATTACAACTCTTTGCAAAGCCATTCACCAGTGGAAGAGTTACGCTGCACTAACGAACAGACAAACCAAATATAGATAGTTGCTCTTTTGTTTTTTCTTTTTCTTTTTTTTTTAAACTACTTCAACTACAGCTGAAACATCACAAACACATTGGCTTCGCATTAATATAAAGAAAAAAAAAGTACTACTTCACAGTCAGAAAGTCAACAGGGAGACGATAAAACATCAACATATGGCATATACAACGTCACACTACTCAGTGCATGGCCCGGTTAAACATCGTTTACTAGCCAATGATAAGACTTAATCGGACAGGATACAATACTGAAGTACAGCTGGCCCTTTTTTTCTGTTGAGAATATTCTTTAAACATTTGCAAGCAATGGCCTTTTTGACACTAAAACGTGAGAGCAATAAAACGAAAGGTCCTGGCGAGTAGATACGTAGGGCCAGATCTGAGGCTGGCGCGGGCTGACATTTGCATTCTGGAGCTATTTACAATTGACATGTGACTCTTTTTTTTTTTTTTACATCAACTGCTTCGGTTTCTCCCCTCGGCAGATGCTCAGTCAGTGTCAAGCTTTCTTTTTTTTTTTCTCCCTTCTCAGATTTCAAAATGGCCACAAATAAGATTCCATGGCATGCACAACTATGAATCTAAAACCAGAGCTTTCAGCACACAGCACGACGAATGACAGGAGTTCGTCATAAAGCAAGAGAAATGATATAATTAAATTCTCGGCTGGCGCTCACATACACACACACACACACACCACTGTCCCTCCTCCACACACACAACCATAATGGATCACATCAAACAATCTACGTTTCTACCATTTACACATTTCTGAGCATCCAATATCAATATTAATATCAATATTTGGTTCTTTCTGTTTCGAATGGCCTTATGTTTGATATTTAAACCTTATTTCGACAGTTTAAACATTTGCATCCATTGTAAAACATGAGAATACTTACAATGATTCTTTTGCTTTTCAACATATTATATATATTTATATATATATAGAGATTTCTTTTTTTAAGTCAATGTTTCCATTGTTTAAATTTTTTTTCTTTCTTTTTTACATTTTTCTTTCAAGCAAGATGCATACACATTAATATAGGAGCAGGGGATTTGAGCAGTCGGAGAGAAGAGAAGAAAGGGAAGGTTTTAGCTTGTCTGATCCTCATCTGGTTTGTTCATGGCCTTGAGTGCGTCTAGGAGCACGGTAGGGGTGAAGATATGGGTTGAACCTGTAGGAGTGACGACGCCCATGGAGAAACAGAAAAATATGCAAAATATTAGAACTGTACAGGCAAATCGGTTCACTTCCAAATGTGTTTTCAGCTGTTGTATCTATTAAACGTAAAGATTGTGTAATACTGTATTGCAAAAACGGAAACAAAAAAGGGCATGCAGGAGTTGAAATTTTTTTTAATTCGGGAAGATGACTTCTTCAGTATGATGGCAAATTCAGGATTCCTACAGAAAATGTGTGCAAAATTAGTTAAAGCAGATGTAGATCAGTGACATGAATAAACTCATCGCAGAGTAAGACATGCCTATGTAGGGTGGAGGATATGGGCCACCATAAAAATTTATTTAAATTCTGACTTTTTTCCCTCAGAATTCTGACTTTAACCTCAGAATTCAGACTTTTTCATTAATTCTGACTTGAATCTCAGAATTCTGACTTTTTTCCCCCTCAGAATTCTGACCTTTTCCTCAATTCTGACTTTAACCTCAGAATTCATACTTTTTTTTTCTTTAAAATTCTGACTTTGATCTCAGAATTTTACATTTCCTTCTCTGAATTCTGACCGCAATTTCTGAATTTTGACAATTTTTTCTGAAGGTTATCTGATGAACAGTTGATGTTGAAAAGCAAAATAATCAGTGTAATTATTCTCATGTTTTACTATGGATAATTGAAGACAAAGCTCAGGCTTCTGAGATTAAAGTTAGGGTTTTGAGATTAAAGTCAGAATTCTGATTTAAAAAGTCTAAATTCTTAGATTAAATTCAGAATTCTAAGGAAAAGACAAAATTCTAAGATTAAATTCAGAATTCTGAGGGAAAAAAGTCACAACTCAAATAGAAGTTTTATGATGTTTTATGGTGGCCCCTTATACTCTTTCATACCTATGAGATGGAAAAAAGAAAAAAGAATCTCCTCTATTCATGTGAATTCAACAGAGCACCTGAATACATTTTAGATAAATAGCTGAAGACACATTTTTTTCTAAAGAAGAAAATAATAGGTTCACAATTCATCAAACAAACATTTGTGCCACCTGGGAATTCTTTTCATTTTCATTCTTTTTTTTCCTTTTTAGTAAATTGTGGTTTCGAAACTCAAACTTTTTTAAATGGCTTCTTAAGAATTCTAGGCATCTTACAGCCCAGCTGAAACAAATGTTTGATTCAGTTATATACGTCCTTTTAACATACTTGTTTGTTTCTTCAGCAAAGCTGCACATATCTGTTGTCTATGCTACAATAAAATGGCTTAACTCGAAACAATATTCTAACTTAAACTACAGTCAGATTAAATCAGCGAAAAACATTTTTAGAATGTCAACCATGAAAATCCATTTTATCCAACATTACAGAATTTACTAGAGATGGAAATCCAAGGATGAGTCAAAAGTCAAATTCTGGATTACATTTGATCTTTGTAAACTTTATTCCACCTGACCCACATGAAACAAACATGCAGCTTTCCTGAGCTCTGGCTAGAATTATAATTCACTTTAACATCAACGACTCTAAGAAAAGCCAGATAAGAAACAAACTTTATTTATGGAGTTAAAAATGATAGAAAAGTTCAGTATGTGTTGAATGTAGCAGTATGGGTTAGAACTGGCATACTGCAAATGGTGATCACTATCATTTAGAAAAGTCAAAAAATGATACACAAAAAAAAAAAAAAGGAGGATATATAAAAAATATATAGCTTTAGCACATTGATAACTAGGCAACTAGGATAGATCAGAACTAGAACTGGTGGGATTTAGAAAAATCAGAACGTTATATCTATTACTTAAATGTAATTTTTTTTAAATTTGTGTTTAAATCTTTGATAACAAATAAGCATCTATGTCTACGCAAATAGGTAACATAATAAATAAAACAATGTTTTTTATCCATTTATAAATTTATAGTGGCATATAATTTTGGGGAATGTCTCTGAAACAATCAGCAGTGTGTCGTGAAACTAAAGTTGCTTTTGATTGTTATAAAACTCTGGTACTGGAGACTCCTTCCATAAATGATAAAGAAATGTCTGTATATTATTGGTGTTAGATTATTGTATTTCGTCAGAGAACTCCCTGTGGATTAATTGTTATAACGGAAAAGTTTTAGATAGATCGCATTAATATAAATCTTTGACTTTCATTAGAGCAAAGTTGCTGTTATAAAAAAATATTTTTCCATGTATATTTCTATGGCAGCTTTATTGCAATAAGGCTTGTTTATTGTGCAATTACAGTCATCTTTAAAGTTTATTACCTGTCACACTATACAAGATGCCAATGAAATGTTCTCCTAATTCTAAAATACACTGTACAATGTTGGAATATATGATGTTTCCTTATGTTTAAAGAAAACAGAAATTTACCAATATTCAATTGGAAAGCAGATCTAAACAGAGATTTACTTCTGTTCTAAAGTATGAGTGTTTCCATATCTGATTTGATTTGTGCTCGAGTACAGTGCCCGAAACCATATCTTCAAGCGGACTTGGGCACGGATCCCGAGCCCAAAGTGATTGTGTTCTCACTGATCAAAATGAACCAGACTTTGGAGTCAAGTGTGCTTGGAAACGATCTCGTTGCTGTGTGTGAAAACGCCCTAAGAGATGTGTGACATGAGATCCATGCATTGTGTGACTTGTGTCTGTCCTGATGACTGATCGGAATTCTAAACCTTGTTAGAAAGTTAAGGGAGCATGGATGTGGTCCGACATTGTGCTAATGGATGTTAATTGGCATAAATGCTTTATAACTAATATAACTATATAAACTATAACGACGGCCATCCAACATTAGGGGTCCTGCTGGGTCTGTATTTCCTCTGAAAAATGCTAAAACATAGCCCATACACTTTTAAAGACTTCTTTGATCATTTTAATGTCTTATACAACGATTGTTGTAATGTTTACACATTGTTCATTTTATTAGGAAATTATTATTTAACAGTCCCATGTTCCATTTTTAAAGCAGTACTGACAAATTACTGAGATAATCAGCAATATGCAGTAACAAAACTAATTGGATTTTGTGGTAAGTGCTTAGTGCTAAAGCATATCAAGAGAACACAGCTACATTTCAAGTGTTGGCATCTGCAGGCAAAGCACATTAGTTGTCCAAATTGCTCCAGTAAAAAAAAAAGCAATATACTGTAGAAGCAATATAGAAATTGGCAATGTGGCAGCTATCCAAATAAAGGGTATTGCTCAGCGCAGATGCCCACTTGTTTTTGTAGAAGTGATGTGTGGTGGTTTGTTTGAATAAAAATGAAATCTATAATGATATATACATACATATTATATATATATATATATATATATATCTCCTTCAATTATTCTGTTCAATTATTCTGTAAAATTCAGCACCAAAGAAAAGAGCCCTGATGTTTATTGGATGAGAATGATTTTCTCAAGTTGTTATTCTAAGATAACTGCAATACGATTAATCTCGTGGATAGATTAATCTGCAAACAACAACAACAAAAAAAAATTAAATATGACGAATATGAACTTTTGGGTGGACAAATGTAGGAGCTCCTCGTCACCCGAAGAAGAGGCACCACTGGGTTAGAGGGCGTATGCTAGGAGAAATGCAGGTTAATCCACCTGGCTGAGAGGAATGGGAACAGCAGGGATGGAGTCAGCACCCGTTGCATGGCTGCTCCAAAGAGGCTCCACTCACTGCAGCTCTATGTCAGAGTCATCCACCAATCATGAGCAACGCCAAGGGTTGGTCTGTGATGCGGACACTGATTGGTCTCTAATCGGCAGTGGGTGGAGCCTTCTTTAGACTGGCAGGTTCTCCATGCACTGAGGCGGAGGCCAAATGCTCATCTCTGCAAGGAGGGGAGTAAAACCGGAGGAAGGGAGGAAAAGAAACCCTTATGCTGTGGGGATTCAGAAAGGGCTTCATCGAGCGGCTGCCTTTACTTTGTCAGAGTGTGATTTCTCGCTCTCTCTCTGTCTCTCCCACCCTTCCCTCTTTCTCTCAATCATCTGAGGGAACGGGGTCCTCAAAGGACACCCTAGTGGACTCTCGGAAGTCGGGATGCTGCAGATCCATTAGAAATTTGGTTGGGGTGAGCGTATGGGTGGAACCTGCGGAGGAACAAAGGTGGCTTCACGCTCGGGTTATCATGAAACAAAGCATCCCCATTTCCTCTTTTGCCACCTTTCAGTCATCTTGAAAAAAACGAGGGGTTAAGAAACTATTTCAATGCATCTATTTCTCATAATATATTCATGCCCAGCATATATATATACTTAGATAGAATGGTCTTAATGTTTACATGCGTTAAGGCCATTCTGTCTAATCAACATGTATAAAAATGGTGTACTGTACATGCCAGTCATATTTGACCTCTATAAGCCTTGAGAGCTAATAAAAAGGATATTTCCTACACACTGAGCATAAAAACCTACAAATAAAGTACATACACAAATACAAATGTCAATAATCTTTGTACAAGTTTGAACATTTGAACAAATAAATTTATTTCTATTGATTAACAGTTCTTTGCAAAGCAATTTCATTCATTCTTCGTAAGGGTCAAGGAGGTTTAAAGCTCCTTGACCCTCATGAAAGCTTTTTGGCTTCAAAGGATTGAAACCTACATCCTAGTTTAAATAGTTAAATTGCTATTGTCTCTGTGGTTTAATTGAGATTTTGTCTTACAAAACTTCAGTTAAAGCAAACCGAACACCATGGGCATGGCAAAACTAGACAAAGCAGATTATTAATCTAGTGATGTTTCTTCTATTATACATACAATCAGCAAAACGATTAAGGTGTTTTTTACATTCTAGAGAAAGTATTTCACTCAAATAACAGCAGGAAGACATGATTTTCTCGCCCTTGATCACACTTCTAAGATCAAAAGTGCCTCTGAATCATACAGTATGTATCAGAAATTAGGATCATCTACAAAACGTCAAATAAATTAGCAATTTTAATGCGTAAAGACTAATGTATGTAAATGCTATCCCTGCAAGGACCTAGTATCAACTGAAGGTGGCACACTCACCAGTGATGGCCTCCCATTTGCCGTTGGCCTGTGTGACCTCATAGGCGCAGCGCATCTCGCTGAAAGACACTCCACCAATGATGAAGACAATGACACGTGGTCCAGTGCGGTACTCTCCAGGGGTCTTATTCTTGTGCCAGTGGCCGTACCGAGCACTACCAGGGAAAAAAAAAACACAGAGCAAGAAATCTTAAGAACTCGTCTTTTTTGGATGATGATGATGAGCAACAGGAGTACTGCAAACAAGAATCGATCTCTAATTACAATTTTGTCCTGAGCTTCCAATAATGAAAGTGGACTCCATATTAACTTTATACTAAACCTCCATCCTCCTAACACTCAGTATGACTTCAGATCAATCCCTCCTATCCATTATCACCCAAATAAGGATGGGTTCTACTGTATGTTGAGGTCGGTTCCTCTCAAGGTTTCCTCCTATTGCCATCTCACTGAGTTTTTCCTCTCTGCCGTTGACCTTGGCTTGCTCATCAGGGACAATCTGATCATTATCATCTATACAGAATTTCTCACACTTTTCAAACCATATATATTTTTTTCATCCTGTAAAGCTGCTTCGTGACAATTTTGTCATTATTAAATCACTATATAAATTGAATTTAATGTATTTTCTGTTATGTTCTCAGTCATTTTTCACACGTAAATGCAAATAGAAAATTCATGAGTGTACATTAAATGTAAAAAAAAGGTACATTTATGTCTTCACTGACATTACTGTATGTCTTCTCACAGCGCTAGTCAACGATCACACTATTGATCTCTATCCCCCCCCCCCCCCAACCCACACACACACAAATGGTTATTGATCCTTCATGCTTCATTTCGTCTTTTGTCTTTTCAGCGAATTGCGTGCGTGTGTGCGTGTATGCGTGTGTGTGTGTGTGTGTGCGCACACGTTACCTGACTGCTGAGGTGCTGAATGAGGAGGAAGAGCGAGTGGAGATGTAAGGGTAGTGCTTGGTGTCCAGCTTGTCATCAATGGCATCCTGTGACATCCATGAGGATGAGCGTGAACAGACATATACAGGAAATAACGATTAAACAGAACGGTTTCTAAAATTCGACTGAATGTTTAAAAAAATATGTAATAAAAAAATCTCACTTTAAGTGCCATTAGGTGCTGACAACATTGCATGGTGGAATAATGGCTTAATGTAAATATGAGGTCTGTTCAAGTTAAACCGGGATTTTTGATTGTGCAGAATAAGCAATTTCCCTCTGGGATTAATAAAGTTCTTTGAATCTTGAATCTTGAACTGAATTTAAGAGAGTGGGCGTGTGTTTTACCTCAATGATGTCCTTGACCAGTGGGGTCCAGCGAGACAGCTGGTAGGTCTGCTCACTCACACGCTCCTTGCGCTCCATCTTCTTCCCCCGGCGCAGAGTGGACTGGACGATGCACAAACAAAAGAAAATGTCAGCAGCGAAGGGAAACACGGTAGGTCGAAGGATCGAAAGCAGAATGAAAGAGAGAGGGTCTCACGTCTGTGATGATGGGGACACCCAGGTGAGCCATGTTGGTGATGATCTCACTGTCCTCAGGAGGGATCTGTGCATGCTGGATCAGCTTGTTCAGGTTCTCCTCTGTGATTCCTAGTGACCACACACACACACACACACACATAATTAAAAGCACTGCTGAATCAACTGAACTAGGCCTGGGCGATAAAACGATAACGATATGTTTCGCTATAGACACGTGATCGATATCAATAAAAAATGTGTTCGATATTTTTTATTCTTTGTCGGAAGAAAACAGAGGTCGCGAAGCTAGTTTGGTTGCTGTCATGCGCACTCACT
>JAQMYK010000011.1:21135940-21147234 GCA_030014345.1 Clarias buthupogon | reverse complement strand
GGAGAAATTGAGGTTGGGAATTTACATCATTTAATGGTCGCGGGTGCGGGGCGGAGCGGGTTGTAAAAATAGATACAGTGGTGCGGGGCGGGCTGGGGTGGGCTGAATAATTTCATAAAAGCGGGACCCGTGGGTTGGAAAAATACCCGACCCGCGCATCACTAATATATATATATATGTGCTGCTTTCCCATTTTATCTGGGCTTGGGACCAACACTGCATCTATGCTGGCTGGGGTTTGGGCATTGGGTGTCTATACAGTATAAACACTGACAGAGCTATGACCTACCATTTAGACCTGGACAGTTGCCATAAAAAAATTATTATTGGTAAAACAATGGTAATCTGTAGCACATGTGGTGCATAAGACATTACCATAGCCACCATAGGACTATATAGAATACAATGGTAGATACTATCGTATATGAGTGGGTACCATGATAGTACCATGATAAGCAATTTCCCTGTGGGATTAATAAAGTTCTTTGAATCTTGAATCTTGAATCTAGTATTATGGTATCTACTACTTATGGTAAATATCATGATAGGCCAGTGACACTTCAGTGGGTACCATGATAGTACCCATTGTAGGTGAATATCATGGGACTTACTGGGTACCAGTAGGTGGCTAATATGGTATGTTACTGTGTACAGTACATATTAGATATATTAGTGGATACTAATGGTATGATATAGTACATGCAGTACAATATTAAATACCTACTGAACTTTGGTAGCCAATGTTGTACCTAAGAAGTACACACCAGGGTGTTAATGACATTGTATTGTAATATTAACCTTTGGAGGTCATCATAACATAAAAAAAAATTCACTGCAGAGGTTGTTATATGAATACAAGTATTACCATTATAGCACATAAACATGTATAACATATCATACACACAATCCTGGTTCTTAGAATGATGTACTACCATTGTACCAAAATATGTATCACAGGTGAGGTACCATTGGACAACAATGGTACAGTTTCTAGTGGATTGATATCAGCTCATCTGATTTATTTCTTCCATGGGTTCTCTGCTAAAGCTGATTTCATTGAAAGGCAATTTTCTTGTGCGGAATGAATTCTGGGTAACGCATTCCTCAGAGAGCCAACAGGGAAATTTGTTATCGCTCTAGTGCGGTGCTAAAGCTAATACCTACTGTACAGTCAGTGACATTTAGTACAACTCCAACCCAGTAGTAAACACTTTGAGACTGGAGGTAAAATATCTAAATATCGTGATAACTTATCATGTACCAAAAGCTCCACCTTTCATAATAAGAACCCTGAAGGATCCTCTCAGTGGTACTTGGCCATTTGGGACAAATTTGAAGGTTGTTCTGTGAGGCTGACGCAGTATTAGAACAGCTGCTGCATTTTAATAATGAACAGATGGAGCAAGCAACAAAAATATCTCCATATCATCCCCAATCAAATGTATTTCAGTGATATGCAGAGGTACACAAATACAGACTGTCTCTTTCAGATATATACCAATCAGCCACAACATGGGCACCCAAGGCTCATCTATGCCTATGGGGACCAAAGGCCAGTCCGTTTAGTCCGATCCGACAGAAAATAGTAAATGCTGGTTACAACAGACTGGTATCAGAACACCCAGTGCATCATAGCCTGCCACGTATGGGGATTAGCAGGTGAAGAGCTCAAGGATGTAGATCCGACCCTCCAAATTCACCAGATCTCAATCCAACTCGGCACCCATGGAAGTCCGCTCCATGGAGGCCCCAACACACATAACATTGAGCTTGTGGTTCTGGATTTTAATATTTTGGCTGATCCATGTTCTGTGAACCAGGATTGCTAAGATGCAGCAAAAAACCTAATATGACTCTCATACACAAAGTATTCTTACTAAAAAATAAGGCAGTTCTGAGATAATTCTTTATTCAGTTGCTTGATGGACAAGAAGGTTCCACAATCAGACAACAAACCAAGCAAACAAACTCAATCACTTGCTGACTTTATTTCAAGCCAATGAAACTTGAGTGCTGGAACTAAACCCACCACCTGCTGCACTACACACGTTGTGATCCATCTAACGGATTCATGAACACAAGTCCAGATCGAGAGACGATAGCTACAGTAGAAGACAAGGCAAGGTCAGAACACTACATTTTGTAACCAAAGCATCATTCAGCAATTCGCTGACTTTTTTGTGCTACATGATCACTTAGGCCTTGTTCACACGGGCGTTAAAATCGAGCCTTTTTCTAGCGTTCAAGCGCGTTCAAGCGTTTCCTACACATAGGAATCAATGAGATTGTTCACATGGGCTTTGGTGACGTGCGTTTGTCCGGCTGTGCCTTTATACGGCGTCCGGATATATCCCATGATCATACATGCTATACATAGGGAAATGCGGGAAAAAAGCAAAAAAAATGTCGGAAAGTGTAAACTGAAACTGGAAACTGACATCCGACAGTAATTGAAAAACTTGCGCGGAAATTTTTGCATTTCTTCATAAACCACAAAAAAACTTCCTTTAATCCAATGTTGTGCAGTCAGAGGGTGAACCCAGTAGCGGCGGCGATTTTTTTTCTCTCCCTACGTCGCCGTATTATGAGAATTTTTAAAACAAGAAGATTAATGTCTAATATAGCAAAATAGTCCATATTAAAAGGAGGCACCTCAAATAAAACGACAAGGGCTTTCATATCCAGTTCCCGACACTGCCTCCACAGGTTAACACACAAACTACAATTTGGGCTGCAGGCTGGCGTTAGACAGAGACAAACGAACTCCAGTGTAGAAGTCAATCGAGCGCCACTACAAAACGCAACATAAACGTCTAGGACATTCAGAGCGCGTTCGTTTATCCAAAAATTTAACGCCCGTGTGAACAAGGCCTTACTCTGTATACATGCACTTAACTAGCAAACGAGCTTGCAATACATTATTAACTACATTACATAAGCTAGCTACAAAGGTCTAACTAACAAAGACGTAGTCTGAAATGCCTTCTCCATTCCTCAAGTCCATCCATAGTTAAAGTATGCTTTGGATTTCTTATAACAGTTCTCTGTTCTCCTAATTGTGTATTAAATTAGCCCTGTCAGACCTACAGTACTGTTAACAGAAAAATAGCACAGGGCCTCAATGGACGGGAGACGACATTCACAAAAACAAAAAAAATCTATTATTTTTAGCTGCTTACATAACTGACTTTTATCTAGTGTATCATGCTATTAATTTCATCCTACAGAAAACTGAATCTCTTACAAAAGCCAAAAAAGTCGACATCACATAATCACTTTAAACACTATCATCTAAACTTTTTCGAAAATTAAAGAAAATGGCACCCCCACCTCACATTCTTCTGTACTGAAGTTGGTTGAGAGCTAAATACGGAGAGCAGCCAATAGTTTAACAACAGCATTTTGTTTTGTTTTTTTAAACTGTGGAGGAGTTCTTCACCCACGTCTGTCGACTTGAATGAGAACAATATCCTAGATGATGAGTTGCCAAATGTTTTTGCAAGCTGTGCTGTACATGTTTTAACCAAGGTCTACAGAGCTGCAGGGTCATCACCTCCAACTACGTGATACGTAAAAATAGCTAAAGGGTTATGGTCAGTTAAATATTCTCCGACTTGATAAAATATTACTTACACTTACAAGCACTGATGATTTATGTAGACTGAATCACACTCTCGTTTAGTCTGATGTGGTAAAACATCTGGGCAATGAACGGCCCTGAGTCGTAAAACAGTCCTCTGAAAAGACGTACACCCTTATAAAAATGAATACATATAGTATTTGTCAGCCAGAGAAGGGTTATAATAATAATAATAATAATAATAATAATATAATAAAATAATATTATAATTTATAGTCCTGGAAGATGCATAACCAAAGAAAATGATAAGGACAAAACATCTTTATTCTTTATGTAGACCAGGACTAGCTCCAGAGAAGGGACAAATACTTTCTGGGGATCTCCAGGGACCTCCCGATACGATATTATCACGATACTGAAGTGCCTATTCGAATTCTTGCAATTTTGTAAGTATGACGATTTTAAAAATATCCTTACTCAATATATATATACGTGCCTCTGGCATAAAACATGCACTGTAGGTTGGAGTGCAGTTTGTAGAGTGTGAGTGGGTGTGTACATTGCGCCCCCCCCCCAGAGGATAAGCAATATTGCAAACTCATAACATTCTTATTATTATGATTATTATCATATTCTAATTTTAGACCAATTCCAAGGTCCGTGGCCAATGAGCCCCGTGTATCATCCCTCCATTACAGCACCCCTGGCGCACATTAACACACAGTGAGACACCAAAAAAAAAAGAGCTTTTACAGCTGGTTTTGGTCTTAAATGCAAACCCCCACCCACTGATTTGCTCGTGCATGAGAATCAATTCTCCTTGTTCACTCAAATAAAAAAAGAATCATCACATTTCTTCTGGGAATCGTCCATTTCTGAGGCAGGTTTGCAATAAATAATAAGACTTGACAGCAAATTCACCATATTAATCCAATGTACAACAATGACCAAGGCGTGGAGGTGCACACTGCGGAAAACAGCAAACAAATCGATTCATTTTGCATAAAAATGAACAGCTTATCACAGAGCAAACTTCCTTGAAATCGACTCGTTAAATATATATATATGGATTATGAGTAAATAATCAGAATATGTACAGTCACAGTGATTCGTTTCAGTCAATGTTTTCATATAATAACAAAAAGGTTTGATCCTTAATTTTGAAAATGATAGATGTAAGAAATATTCAGATAATACATATAGATGAGTGATGAAAACATGCCTATATGCTAAGATGCATATGACCTGTCTTGGGCTTTCGATAATTTATACTATAATACAATATAGAATATTTATTGAAAAAATGTTGACTGCAATTTTAAGGCCTCGGGTCCATAAGGGAGGGGTTTCAGGCATAAAGGATGCTTGAACTCAGGGATGATACAAGGCAGAGCCACATTACATTATTATTCTTATATGTTATTATAATTGTTGCGTGTGTTACTGTACAGTACATCATTCCTCGCACGTAAGCCATTGGACAACATCAGAGAGATGCGCATTTTTTGCGCGTCGCTCTTTTATCCCTCCATCCCTCCACCACCTGCACCATCCATTCCGCCATTTATCCTCAGCATCCGAAAGAAGGGGGAGGGATGGAGGGGTGAAGGAAAAGGAGGAGGAGGAGGAGGGGGGGGGGGATTGGGAAACGATTATCATTTTTACACATTTCACGCCATGTGATGCGTTCAGTGCCATGTAACATATCAATGATCAAAGCCCTGTCTGTATCACTATCACTATGGTTACAAACACAGACATGATCATTAGTGGAAATCTTGGATGTTAATCAGTAAATCAGTGCTGGTGGATCTCGGATAATGAGATCTAGTATAATAATTAAACAGCATTCTGCGGCAGAACACAAGCGAGCATCACGCAGCATCTAGCCGAAATACGGGCGTTTCTCTTTCCCTCTGTGCATCAAGGTAGAGACGGGGCTTGAATTAAAAAAAAAAATTCTTTTTTCTACACATAAAAAACCCTCTATGCGTGTGTCCTGCATGTAGGAATACAATTAAATATTTCCGCTTTTTCTTTTTCTTTTAAATCCCTGATTCAGTCCACGCTATTTTACAGCATCCATTGAAGCGGCGAGCAAATTGCGCATGAATGACCGCGCAGCACACGCACGTCCTACGCACTGGATAAAACAAACAAAACAAACAAACACATATATATCGAAGAATAGAACCGCATAGCCACTTACTTTCTCCGACCACCGCCTTTAATCCAATGGGTGCCATGATGCTCCTGCTGAACACTAACGCTATACGCCGCTATCTGCCTCTCCTCCCTTCTGCTCCTGCGTACTATTGCGCTCTTGCGTGTGCGTACGTGTATGCGTGTGTGTGTGCGTGTGCACGCTTTTGTGTGTGTGTGTGTGTGTGTGGATAGGGTCCTGAGAGAGAGAGAGAGAGAGAGAGAGAGAGGCTCACTGCAGAGACTCGGCTGGAAACGTCACATGCGCAGCCTCCCCTGTCCGCTCTATGGAAAGCCAAAGGGATGAGAATGTGTGCAATTCACCACAACCTAACCGCGGGTTGTCAAATGATATACAACTGTTTGAATGATAAACCCTAAAAAAGACATTGGAGGGGGAAAACCCAATAGTATTTATTTATTTATTTATTTAGTAAATTAAAGTTAAAACATAATGTCAATCTATTAGCAAGGATATGTTAGGTTAAGTGTGTTTTGTGTACTTCCTATTTTTTTTTGCGAAGAATCCCGCCTTCTGGGTTATGATTGGGTCCAGGAATCCAGTGTCATTTTTGATTGGTTAGATCTTCACTGTTTGTGAAACTGCAAGCCGATCCTAGAGTAGTTTTTTTAAATGCAGTATAGCGCAGGTTAGCGCAAGCTGAGTCATGATTCTTTATTCATCGTTTAATTTTTTAGTAACTATGTTATACAAGATTCAATTTCAATTCAAGATTCAAAGAACTTTATTAATCCCAGAGGGAAATTGCTTATACTTGGTTATAGTTGCTTACAGTCATTTACAGGAGGAAAGGAAACGAGTAATAATAATTTTTTTTTTAAAGTGTACAGTTTGAACTTTGATGGCTGTGTATATTTCCTTATACTGTACATGTGTATGGATACATACAACAATCTTTAGTGAATATTCACTCGCATGCTTCTGGCCTGTAAATGAATGTGAAAGGACTCTGGTTGCTCTGTCATACTGCGCTCTCAGTTCAAGCAGTTTCTTTGCTCAAATGACCTATGTTTTGTCTCATACTGGCGCAACACATTACTGCTTTTTATTAGCATCATGGCTTTGGAACATATAAGACAAACTATTTTTAAACTTCTTGCAGGAAAAATAAACATATATTGATTGATCTGTCCATTCATCATTGTGATGATGCTGTAAAAATCATTACACAAAATATTTTTTTTTTGTCTTCAACATGAATGCAGACCCATTCAAAGATTTTTTTAATGAATCAGCTCAGGGGGAACTAGTGGTTCAGTCAGTTTTTCGCCTGCCATGCAGACGCCCTGGGTTCAATCCCCAAGTCACTGCATGCAGTGTCTGCTCCTGAGATTAAAGACTAGATACAGATCTAGTTCAGGAAAAGGAGGTTTTCATTGCCTTCCATATATTTGTCCTTTCCTCTACACTCTCTGGTCTGACAGTCAAAAAAGGCATGGGTAAAGAAAATTAGGTGATTAAAATATAATGCTTAAAGGTGCATCAGGGAAGATTAGTCTTTTTTCCCCACCAAGAATAGGTGCCTAATGGTTGTGTGGGTTTGACATTTACAGTAAATTCATACCTGTGTTATATAAAAACAATGCTATTCCCTCAGGTTTTATGAAATAGAATGTCTATGCAAGCCCTTCCAAACACAAATGAGCATTTTGGCCCAGAAGCATAGTTTTTGGAAGGATACGTGGGTGCGGGTGGTATGGTGGGTGCGGCATCCACCCATGCACCGCCACCTACTGCCACCCCCCTCCTGGCCCCATCCCTGTCGACTTTTCTTTACCTCACAATACCTTTCCTTTTCTGATTAAGGATTAAAGCTTATATTTAAGTTATATAGACAAGTAAGAGGGAGAATTGACTCCTGCACCTTTAAAGATTAATTAATGGAAAAGTATGCTGATTGTAATAAAGAGCCTTAAAGAAAAGGATATATTAATCTTCCTCCATCACGCTTTCACTAGAAACATGGATCAACACAAATATTGTGTGATCTGTGGTGTGACCCATTTGCTTCCCTGATCCATGCAATGTCTGTTCTGTGTTTATTTTTAGACAGGCCCAAGTGCTATTTTCATTTGAATTTAAAGTAAAGCACCATTATTTCCTAATTGAGCAATGCAGTATCTACCTCTTTGAGCATGTTTCAAACTGAAATGTACCTATCTACAGTACAAAGTTGAAATGTCTATTTTAAAGTAGCATAATAAAGTAGTTTTAATGTAGATGTACTGTATGTAGGCTTCTGTAGCTGACTTGTAAAAATTTATTATGTACGGACAGATCTAAACACACGTTTTTGAAATATAATGCGTTTTTGACCCAATAAATACATTGTAAGTTGAAAATATCATGCGTTGATGCATTTAATACTGTACACCTAAACTTATAATCATTATATCTTAATCTCCATCTATTCAATAGGAACTTCTCTAGTCCATCTAGGGTTTGTGGAGACCAATGGTGACCATTATATTTATTATATATATTTATTATTTTACAATCGTGGTAGGATCTCCAGTCAAACATTCACACACTACAGCTAATTTGGGAACGGCAATTAGACTAATCTGCATGTCTTTGGACTGCGGGAGGAAACCCACCAGGCACGGGGAGAACATACAAACTCCGTGCTTAAAAACCCCAACGCGGAAACACTTATAAACTGTTGAATATCTAATACAATTTACACTGGCAACATAGCACACTGTAGAGTATTGATTTTTTTAACCCTCCTAATCACGTGACTGACAGATGATTTACACTGCCTGCCATCACAAGATATTATTGTATTGAACCATGTATTTCTAACCTGAGAAGAGCTTAAAAGTCAAAGTACGGTTTTGCTATTGCACTATTGTCAAGTCAGGGACCATCTGTATTGCAGTCAGAGATGCAGCAGGTGTTTTGATCCTTTTGGTCTTCCACAACAGAATCACTGTTGCTGTCCTGCTTCTGCAACGATGCTGTTGGCTGGATTTCTACACTGACTAAACTGCTGCCACTGGAAATAATGAACAAATCATCTCAAAAAAGAAAAAAAAGAGAAAAAGAAAAGTCATCTCAAAGCCAAATATTTATGGGACGCTAGTGAGATATTCTAGCTAGCTAGCTGGTATATTCTCAAATATCATATCTTTACAAATATACTCAAATATCATGATATTAGACGATATTTGTAAAGAGATTAATTAAATTTTTTGTTCATTAAACATTAAAATTACAGTACTGTATGTTTTTTTAAACAATTGCATTTAATTTTAATTGCCATATTTGTCCACTAGAGGGCAGTATCTTATTTCCTAAACACATCCTGCTTCAAATTTGTCCTTACTGTCATCAATTATACTATGACGTTTACATGCCACTTACCAGAATAGACATCTGTAAATCCAAATTAACACTTTGTTTATTTTTCTGATAAGCTAAATTTAGTTTTACTTAATACTTACACAAATTATAGATTATTTTTGTTTATAATGTCCTTTTCCTAGAAAGTCTAAATTGAACTACATAAAAAAAAAATAAATAAACCTGTATTTTTCTTAATGTTTAACTCCAAACATGTCGTATAAACGAATAATAATAAATAAATAAATAAAAACACAGTGCGGTAAAATGAAGGCGTTCCCGCACGCGTACGGCGCCGCAAGCACAAGCCACGCCCATCAGACAGCCCTCAGGTTAACTCACAGGGATGCCAGGTTTATATGATTAATGTTGGGGAATTTCTAATAACATTTCATCTGTTGAAATTGTCTTCGTCAGAGTGAGTTGGTTTGAAGTTTTCAAAAAAATGGAGATTCCTTTGAAAGAATTGTTTTATAATAAAGGAGATTAAAATCTATATTTGATTAAGAAGTGTTGGAACACAAATATCTGGCAACCCTGTTGAACACGTTAGACTGGTCTGGACTCTTATGGACAGAGAGAGAGAGAGAGTGTGTGTGTGTGTGTGTGTGTGTGTTCAGATGTAATTTCTGCGCACTGCGTTTTCAAAATATCAGCTCCACCTTTTCCATTCCTCTGTAATGAGAGAGACTGTTGATCTCATCACACACATACACCTGTGCAGTGTACTGCGGCGGAGCACTAGTGTGTGTGTGTGTGTGTGTGTGTTCTCATGGGAGGCACAGAAGAGAGCAGATTTATTTTACATTTTTGAATATTGTCCACTATAATCTTTTTTAGTTATTATTATTGAAAGGAACTATTTCTAGTGATCATTTAGTTTGTGGTTTTAGTATTTCTTCACCATGGGGGATGTAGTTTCTACTCACCTGGACGAGGCAAAGCGACAGCAAGTTACAGGTAAGACTCTCTCACACACACACACACACAGGTGGAGGATGTTACTGGGTCATATATATATTATAGACTGTTTTTGCTTATAATATCCTAATGTCCTTTTCCTAGAGAGTCCAAATTTAACTAGATAAAAAAATAAATCTGTATTTTTCTTAATGTTCAACTCCAAACATATATATATATATATATATGTGTGTGTGTGTGTGTGTGTGTGTGTGTGTGTGTATGAAATGTATGGGATTTGGTAGTACATTACCTACATTACCAGTAGCTACATTTTCAATATCTCATTTCAATGGCAGCTGGAAGTACTTTGGGATATACTTGTATTAGGCAACAAGTGAACCTTTTTTTCCTAAAAGATTTGTGTGACTTTGACAATCGCCAAATCGTGATGGCTAGACTACTGAATCGGACAACTCCAAAACCCCAGCTTGTGTGGGACGTTCCCAGGCTTCAGTGGTCAGGACATACCATAAGTGCTCCAAGGAAGGAAAACCGGTGACCTGGCGACAGGGTCATGGGTGGCCAAGGATCACTGATGCACATGTGGAGTGAAGTCTAGCCTATTTAGTATAGCTAGTGTAGATCAAACTGATGAAATGTTTAATGCTGGTTGTGATACACTGTGTTCTGACAACTTTCTATCACTGGTATGATGACACAAGGGGGGGACCTACTCAATATAAGGCAGATGATCATAATGTTATGGCTGATCTGTCTGGGTGTATGTGTTTTGGCGGCATGGTGGCTTAGTGGTTGGCGCTGTCATCTTGCACCTCCAGGGTGGAGAGTCCTGATAATGCTTAGAAAAACAAGAGGGCCCCCCACGCACTATGACATGAACACTTTCAGACATCAGCAGTATCATAGCGATGACTATGATGTAATTGCCATGACATCATCAGTGCTTGGACCCTAACTCATCATTTCCCACTATCAACCAAAGCTGTGTGACATTATCGATCCAGCTTTTAATTTATTATCGTTAATAGTACGTATTGTTTATACACTACCGTTCAAAAGTTTTAGAACACTTGCAAATTTCTGTTTAGTGATTTATTTTCTACATTCTGCAACAATACTGGGGATTTCAAAACTATAAAATAACACATATGGAATTAGGTAATTACGTGACAACAACAAAAACAACAGTTAGTTGTTATTTTAAGACACAGAGGTCAGCCT
>JAQMYK010000011.1:21116569-21127362 GCA_030014345.1 Clarias buthupogon | reverse complement strand
GGCATTACACCAGACGGTTCTCCATTCAGATCTACAAAATGGTATCGATCAGACAGGTATGATCTAAACCATTTTAAGAACGCCTGCAGTGGGCTCTGAGCCACCTCGGCTGGGATCGTCATTCACAGGCATACAGCCTTCTTTAAAATGTTTGCTCCATACATGTTTTACTGTGGCTGAAAGTCTCATCACCGTACCGTGCTTCGAAGTCTTCTGTAAATGTCAATCGGTTTTACACTTTCATTCACCAGAAATTCCATCACAAGTCCCGGTTTGACTTGAACGCCCTGTGTACATACTGTATGTAAAAAATATATTATTGACACTGATGTACAGGCTGTGTGTTTATATCACTGTGTAAGAAAGTACAGCCCTAACACGGATGTGTGAACAAATAGTCAAGAGTGGAGTAATATCTGAAATAATATAATATAATATTCAGTAATATCTGAAACGATGTTTTAAAAAAGTATGAAATTGTATTTATTTCCCGTGCGATCTGGCTAAAAAGATGAAATTCTCTGGTTTCCTTCTGCAGTCCAAAGACATGTAGATTATGTTAATTGGCATTAACGAATTGTGTGAATAGGCATGCGAGTGTGTGTACTGTATGTGTGTTTGTGCCCTGCAATGGATTGGCACCCCATCCAGGGTGTACCCCAAGTCTCCTGGGATAGGCTCCAGGCCCCCCTGTATACAGGATAAAACGGAACTGACGATGATGAGTGAGTGAGTTTTAATTAAGAATATGGCCAGTGGACACTGAAAGGTCATTAGAGACGTTTATCTAGGTGTTACTGTTTTTTTTATTTCGCCCTTATGAAAAAATGACCCATTAACTACCCCATGGCTCTGCGGTCTCTTATTGTTGGTCAGCTAGTGGATGGAAAAGTGGAAGATAAGATTTAAATGGCCTTATGAAACTTTATTCATACAGATGTAGACACACAGTCTACTAATCACCATAAGCATATAAGCTTTGAGTTTGCTTAGGTGTGATGATCTAAAGCCTGACTTATACAGTATATCTGGTGATATGGTGAGTCTGTTAAATTGATTAACAATTAGTTAAGTAATCGTTGGCCATTGATTGGTTACATCAATGCATTCACTCTATGCATGAATCACAGAATCATAAAGTTCCAGCAAAAGTATTAGCTACATTATGCACCTAATTACCATCATATTTATTGGTGCCAGAATTTAATTCCTCGGCTTCCCACCGAAACCAAACCAGTGTTAAATGTGTAATACTGTAAGTATACATTCAGTTTGTGCTCTTGTCCTGCGTTCATCATTTAAGTTCATAGATCTGAACACCAGACATAACAAAAGCACACAAATTGTATACGGCATATCGTCTGTATATCAGGCCAGGTGCCAATTTCTTATTATAGACAACCTTACAGGAAAAAAACAAAACAAGACTTCAGCTATTTTGGTCTTCAGCGTCTTCAGAGCTTTACATTTATTTCAAATTTATATGACGGAAAGATTATTATTCTTCTTTTTTTTCAGGATGCACTTCAAAATAAGTCGATCTTTTCTGGAGACCTGTTTCAGTACTTGGATGAGAATAAGAAATGGAGGAACCGCTTTATATATGTGTCCGACTCCTACAACGTCAACTTCTATGACAGCAGACTGGTGAGGAAGCTCTTAGTCTTCTAAATCAAATCATATTAACATGAAATAAGTTACTTAATTTAGGTAGTTACTGTATGGTTCCCAGAGATCTCTTGATCTGATAGTCATGTCACAGCTTATGTGCTTTCAAACAATGACTTTTTTTAGTCTGTTTTTTTCTTTGTAATTGCTTAAAAGTCAATTTTACATAAGAATTTTCATAATGTCTTTCATTTTTGATAGCGCTTCATGGAGATGACACTGCATTAGATTATTATTATTATTATTATTATTATTATTATTATTATTATTATTTCCCCCCCTAGGCCTATGAGAGAGACCTGCATCCCAAAGGCACCATTAATTGTGCTGGATACAAAGTCTTGACTTCCATGGATGAGTATCTGGACCTGATGAACAGCTGCCTGCCTGGTGAGGAGAATCAGGATAAGGACATTTTGATATGAAGTATATGAATCTCGTACCACTTTTAATTCCGCTTGGATCTTTTAGACCCGAGGGTGAAACAGGAAAGTTCCCTGTTTCTGAAATGTGCCACCAGCTTTCTGCTGATCTTGTGGCACCCCTACGCCCGGCATCACTACTTCACAGTGAGGACTGAGAAAGAGCAGAAGAAGTGGCTTGCCGTTTTCCAGGACTGCATCAGGCATTCCAACAATGGTGAGTTACTTTACTTGAATAGTAGGTTGTTGTTACTGATAGTCTTTCTACCAGCTGATACACACACAACTTGGCACTGGTCCTGGTCCTACACTGGATGCCCTTTAACCCTCACATTTCATCCGGTGGCAGGGGTTTGGGTGTTGGGTGGGACATGAACCCCGGCCTTCCCTATGGCAGACAATAAACCTTTCACTGAGCCACCAATGCTCATTCCACTTGGACCGTATGTGCGACCTGAATATTAAACTAATGGCAATAATAGTAGCCCAATTGGATCCTGCAAACACAGTCAGAGGAGTCTAACCCGATTCAGCCCAATTGGAATAATTTTTCAATCAGAATGATAGAGGTGGTGTAAACCTTATTAGAAAAAATATATGCTTTTTGCACCTCTTCCCTATGTGAGGGTAACTTTAAATGATTTGACGAGTTTCTGGAAATTCAGTTTTGCTTCCTGATTGTTAAACTCAGTGAGACCAAGTCTCTCTTCCCCAGACTTAACACCCGAATTTCCTCCTGGAGAAAGGGGCACAGATTGATGCCTACTATTTATACAGTGGAACCTTGGATTACGAGCATAATTAATGCCGGAAGTTGGCTCGTATTCCGAAACACTCGTAAACCAAATAAAATATTCCCATAAGAAGTAATGGAAACTCAAATTATTCATTCCACAACCCAGAAAAATAAATACATCTAATTTTTTTCAAGTTTTTCAAGTCAAAATTTATTAAAAATCTTTGCTTGCAGAACACTCGCAAACCGCGTTACTCGCAATCCGAGATTTCACTGTATACTGTATTTACTGCAAACTCAGTAAAGCATCTAAGCCTGAAGTCTTGTAACCAATCATAACGCAGAAGGCGGGGTTTATCGGAAAGGATGAGAAACCTAACCTAATCTTAAAGTTGAGGAAAAAACAACCTCTCTTGTATTATTTCACTAGATTAGTCACCTTACAGCGGGCGGAACTGTAAAAAAAATCTATTCTAATTAAACTACTGTACATCTTATCTTTTGGAAAAAGCTAAGTTGTAATCTCTAACAGGAATGATGATTTTGTCAAATAAATACTGTCTGCGTAAATATAGCTATTGATTGCTTGCGTCTTCATGTATCTTGAGCATGGATGCATCAATAGCAATTCTTTTAAGTGTTAAGCAGTCTGGGCACATTCTTAAGAAATACATAGCACATACAGTACGTGTTAATTTTCCTGCCTAGATGATGGCACAAATGACACTCCAAGGTGAAAACAGGGTCAGCAGACTGCATTCAGCATGCCTATACTGTAACTAGCTGCAGCGTCTACTTATTTCATCGCCACCCTCACATGCCTGTCTTTTTTTTTATTTCCTCCTCATTGTAATCGTTCACCTCGTCTTGTCTTTAAGCATCCTACACTGAGATTCCTCCAGGACGTCTCCTTAAAGCTCTACTCTTATCAGCCATTATTGTCACAGCTACACCCTCGCTAATCATCTCTCTCCGGCATCGCTGCCATTGTTCGGGACATAAAGCTGGGCGTGTGTGCGTATACACGTGATGTATGTGTGTGTGTGCACCTGTTTGTGTCACTGCATGAAAGCATGAATTCCTTTAATGCGATTCAAACCGTGACAGAGTGTGAGAAAGCTCAAAGGAATTCGTTTCGGGTGAATCGCACATGGTGACAACTATAACAGGTTCTCTTTAACAGAGTATCAGTGCTTCTGTACATGGCTCTATATTAACATGTTCAGGGGTCGTGTATAGGTATGCAAAAAAATGTATAACATATAGGTGGCTCCATTGTAATTCTCCTGCATCGCCGTAAAGCGAAAATTGTTTAGAGTTACTGAATTATATTGAATGTATTAATACAGGTGTGAATCATATTTTTTTCGTGTCGTCGTGCGTTTTAATTCCTTTCATAACAACATTTTTCTCTCCAATTCTTCACTGACATCGAGAATTCCTTTGAACAGACACACCTTTTTGTTTTGTTTGGTATCTGTGTGGTCTTTAGTTACAGGCTGCTTCTTAAGTACTCCTTACGTTAGATGTTACTCAGGACCAGAATGAAAGGGAAGATTTATTCCCGGAGCTATATTCAAGAACAGGGCTTGCACGAGCATTTAAACTAAATCATACAGCAGCACCTGCTGTACTCATCATTTTGACATATTTGAAGGAGCTTGAGTTTGTCTAGACATCTAATCATATGGACTTTATGCAAATTAGTTTCTGTTGTGTTGTGTTGGATTGCATTACATGTGTCACAAAGACTTTTGAAATACTATTTTATAAAATTAGAAACACTTCTACTTCTCCATGCTCACTAGAAGGCTATGGGAACTCAATTAATAACTCTACATGACTGGCCGAAAATTACTTTTCAATCTTCTTTTGTCTCCTTTACTGTACATGAGCCTGTGCCCACATTGTGCTTGGTTTTTGAACTTGATGTGATCTGCTGCTGTTATAGCCCATCCATCTCAAGATCCAAAGTGTTATGCATTCAGAGACGCTTTTTTGCTGAGCATGTTTGCAAAAAGTGGTTATTTATATGTACGTAATTGTAGATTAATATATGTTGTCCGACTTTTGGTTGCTCCTAACGAGGGGTCGCTACAGCGGACCATTTGATCCACATACAACTGGCACAAGTTATACGGCTGAGCTTCTTGACGCAATCTCATATTTTATCTGGGCTTGGGACCGGCACTGCATCCAATGGCTGGGGTTTGAACATTAAGTGGGAATCAAACCCAGGCCGTCTGCATGGGCAGTGAGAAACCTACAGTACCACTGAGCCACCAATGCCCTAACTGTAGACTAATGTACAGTATAACGTTTAAAAATATAAGTGAACACTTAGTCCCAGTTTGACTTGAACACCCCTTGGATGTGTTTATGTTCAGGGAATGTTCAAATCAAACTGGGACTAAATGTAATTCTTAACCTTTTTTCTTCTTCTTCTTCTTCTTCTTCTTCTTTTTTTAAGCAGTATATAACTTGTACTGTATGGCATGTTGTTAGTAGTCCCGGTTTGACTTGAACACCCCTTGGATGTATACAGTGTATATATACGGTATATAAGGGTTGTTCAAATAAAACCGGGACTAAATGTAATTTTTAACTTTCGGCTGCTTCCATCAAGGGGTTTCCACAGCGGACCATCTGATCCGCACACACAACTTGGCACAGTTTTTATGCCTGATGACCTTCCTGACGCAACCCTCCCATTTTATCTAGGCTTGGAACCGGCACTGCATCTGGAATTTGTGTACTGGGTGGAAACTAAACTCAGGCCTTCAGCATGGCCAGCGAGAAACCCATCACTGAGCCGCCAATGCCATGTTTGCACACCATAAAATACAAAACTTTATTTTTTCTTATTTAGTATTTGCCCTTTTTAATTATGCAGTACTTCTCCTTGGATCTTGATCTTGCACTCCTTCATGCACACCTCTAGGACACAATGAGAGACTTTCTGTCACAGGACTTGAGCAGTAATTAAGGACTGAACACTATACACACATTTGCTGTAATTTAGACCCGGGTTCTTTCCAAGCCTAGTGTTAGAACTCCTACACATCCTTCTTTATTGTCCTCTTTTTTTTTTTCCCCTAAAATCTAGTGTTTAACTTTCTCCCTTATCTTTTTTTCCTCATCGTGGCTATTTAAAGAAGCCTAGATTTCTTTCCTGACTAATATTCCTGTCTTAAAAGCTGCGCACCATCTACAGGATACAGATTCTGAATATCACATGAGATCACAGATATTAGAGCACAAAGCTCTGAGATGGCTCTGTTCCTCACTCTGTACAGCAAGACACTGAAAGTAGTAAGTAAGTAATTAAGTAAACTTTTTAACTGTATAATAAAAATGGCAAAACTAAGGAGAAAAGGTTTGGGTATAAGTAGGCATAAAATCTGCTCACGTGTCTTCTCAAATAAATTTGTTCTATATTCAAAACCAAAAAACTCTTTAATTTTAGAGATCCCCAATTAAGGCAACATTACATTAAAGAAATATATATTCTTTTTTAAAATAAATTTTTATTTTTATTTTTATAAACAGTTGATTGATATTCTTGGATTTATGTTTAATTTTATACTAAACAACAAATGGTGGGGGGGTGAATACCTATAGTGCAAAAAAAAAGAGGGGAAAAAACATTCCCTGGTTTGGCATTACACACACACACACACACACACACACCTCACATAAGAATATACTCTTCCAGTATGCAGATTCCCGAGCTTTTTGAACCAGACGGAGGTTGGGGAATAAAAAAAAAAGGGGGGGGGGGGGGAGGTATTTCAGCTGGTGCATTAACACACACAGGGGGGGTATTATGGGTAATGGCATGTTTGTGGTAGAACTAAATAGAAATACATATATTATACACATGTATAAGTAATATGGAGATTATTTAAAATATGTTCACGAGTCATTTTCTTCTTTCTTTTGCAGTGCATGGAATAAAAAATAAACGTCTAAGTATTGCACATAAGAGGACCAACATGCTAATAATGTTAATAGTCTAGGTTTCTGACCTCGTGTACATAAATAAATGCAACTTTGAAAACTTTCTAATAGGGAAAAAAAACCGTGTAAGCCTTAAAGCAATCGACTGGAACAATTGATCATAATAATAACCTTTGCTTTTATTATTTTTTATTCACTTTTTCTTTTACTCTTTCTTTTGCTGTCTTTGACTGTTTAACCCAGTTCAAGAAATTAGATGGTCAGGAATTTAGTCTTAGACCAGCCTCTGAGTTACAGTATGCTCCTAAATCATATTAGACAGTTTAACCTGGCACCAACAACTTTCTCTTGTAAACCTTCCCAACATGCACCATGCCCAAACCATGCCGGTGCACATCTGTTTCCTCACAGCTGGGCTTTCACAGCTTACTCGACAGCCATTTCTATCATTTCGGATCTGCTTTTGAAAGTGATGTGTTTTGTTTTGTTACGTATGTGTGTGTGAGTCTGTGTGTGGGACACCAGCTGTGTGGTATTTAATGTTCAGTGAAAGTAGTAATCAGGCTTATTTCCCATCACTGATTGTCACTTATTGCAACAGTAAAATAACTATGTACAGTACTGCTAAACCTGGCATTATGAGGCGAGACTGTGTACAGCTCCTGCTTTTTTTATTGTTGATGGTAAAGGCTTAGGGCTATGTTGCTCATCTTTAATTTAAAAAGCTTTTGTATGAGACAGAGCGGAGGATAAAGAGTGCAGGGCGGATGACACAAGGCCAACTGACTGCTTGATAAAGAGAGCAGAGAACTTTATCATCATGCAAAGCAAGGGTTTAACAGGCTGCGTGGTTCACTATGTGTTTGATGGGAAGTTGATCCTGAAAATGGGTTAGCATATGAGTTGGTATGGCACTGGTAGACATGTATACATGTATATACTGGTGTAAATCAATATCATTTTAAGGTTGGAATGAAATGATTTCAAAGTCTTTGCTATACAAGTCTTGAGCCACCCCCTTATTTCTTCATATTTTCCTTCCAAACAGCCAGACGTTCTTATATTTTTAATATAGTTTTTGGGAATAGTTCTCCAGGCTTCCTGAAGGACTTCTTTGGCTCTCATTTTTGACAAGTTTTTACTTCCTATTTTCAGTCCAGACCCTGTACAGTACCTGACCTGTTTCAGAGGAATGTTTTTGTCTTGTTAAACCTCACAGTGACTTTATCAATCATTCAAGCATTAAAAAAAAATAAAATAGACGAGAGGGGAAATGAGGTTGCTGCTGAGACTTACATAAACAACCTTTTTTTTTTAAACTTTAGGAACCTCGCAGTCTACATATTAATTTCGTATAATATGTAGACATGGGAACGGTGGTGTAGTGGTTAGCACTGTCGCCTTGCACCTCCAGGGTCCGGGTTCGATTCCTGGCCAGGTTTGATTCCCCGTCTCTGTGTGCATGGAGTTTGCATGTTCTCCCCATGCTTGGTGGGTTTCCCAGTCCAAAGACATGCAGATTAGGCTAATTGGCAGTTTAAAATTGCTCAAGACATTTGCATAGTACTGTATAACTCATGTTTTGGAGATAAAGTCAGAGAGGCAAGATTGAAGTGGTGTGGACATTGGAGATTGTGAGCATGCAGGGTTGGAACTTGCAGGCAGGAGGTCTAGAGGAAGACCAAAGAGGAGATTTATGGATGCAGTGAGAGAAGACATGAAGTGAGTTGGTGTGAGAGAAGAGGATAGGGTTAGATGGAGGCAGATGATTCGCTGTTGCGACCCCTGAAAGGGAACAGACGAAAAACGAAGAAGAAATCTTCAATACAAAACATCCTATAGGATGGGCATTTCCGTCTCTCCTCTTTGGTTTCTTTATGACATCAGCAGGGATTCTTGGGCTTGCTCCTTTTTAAAGACTTGTTTTGTCAGATTTTACTTGTTAGTATCCGGTCGGCTCTAACACAATGATGTTGAGTGCTTGATTCTGATTGGTCAGAAGGTGGATATAATAGTGGCTTGCTGTAATATGTACTGTATGGCTCTGACAACACTCTCTCACTCTCTCACTCATTTGGTGTACCACTATCCTGGGAGACCTGGAGCCTATCCCAGGGGACGCGGGGCAGTAAGTAGGGTACACTCTGGTTGCGTGCCGATCCATTGCAGGGTACGAGCATGCGCACTCTCACACACTCATTCACTCACGGGAAATTTGGAAACACCAATTAGCCTTATCTGCTTGTTTTTGGACTGTGGCGGAAACCCATTAAGCATGGGGAGAACATGCAATCTCCTCTGACAATAGTGCTGTCTATCAAATCTGTATAAAGTGCTCGTTTTGTAACTGATGGGCAATAGTTTCTATAGTAACCGCTCATTCATATAAGGATATTTATGTTGGACCTGTCACATGTTGAACACTAAAAGGTCAAGCGTCAATACAAGAGAGTCTTTGGGACAAAGGACATTGTGCTTTCTGGTTTCCTGGTAACATGACAAGCTGTACAGTAGGTTTTTGTCTTATTGACCTCAAGAGAATGAGACAGTCTAGATTTATAAATGGTTGAAAGTATGATTATAAATCTCTTTGGTGTTCGACAGTCAATTGATTATTTTTTCCTATCACAATAAAGTATCTGCATTGAATTATCAGTTATTAATGGTTATTTTATATTAAATGGTTATACCTTTATATTAAAGGTTATTTCTGGCCAAGTGAAATGCCTCAGTGACGCACATTTTAACTCCATGCTTCATTTTTTCGTGATTAAACAGTGTTGCGGTGGCAACCAGCCGAGTCGGTTCCTGGTAAGCCGTCGCTCCAGTCACGCCTAATAATAGCCCTGTGGCGCGCAGGCCCGTTTAAGATCTATTTGCAGTCGCCGTTTTACTTCTATTTGAGAGAATTTTGCCATGTTAGTCATCTTCCAGATTCCTGATCTCATACGTCATGTTAATCATCCAGAACACATTCTGTTGACAGTGACGACACAGAGGTGTGAATAGTCCAGGTTGTACCTGGAAGCATTATTTCAGGGTTGGTGACTCTGAAAGTTGAAAAGGCTTCCCATGCTCTGAGATGCATCTGTATAGTATAGTATAGTATAGTATAGCAGTGTTAGTTGTTTGTAATTCTGTGCCGTTTTTTTTTATTTTTATTATTATTATTATTTTTTAGGTAGTCACATTTTTCGCATTGTTCTGATTCTTTTTTAACGACAAGTTTTCATTAAATGGACACACCTTGTGTTTTTGTTTGCCGTGTGTGTGTGTGTGTGTGTGTGTGTGTGTACAGTATACATGGTGTGTCTTTTGTTCTAAACCAGGAAATAATCAGCCTGCTTCTTCAATACTTTCTTTAACCACTGCTTATGTCCCGTATAGAATCCCAGAAAGAAAGGTTGGATTAATCCACAGAGCTTTAGTAGATATAAAGAACAGCTTTGTTCAGGATGTGGAAGTAGCAGAGCATAACACCGAGGATTATGGGTATGGAGCCATAGGTCTTTACAGGTATCATACAGAACCATCTGCCTCTGAAGACTGTGTACAGTGTGTATGAGGGGTGTCTATGACTGTGAGTGATACCTGATGAGACACACTGTAAGATGTACATTTCCATGGCCTTAATGGAAGTTAATCAGTGAAAAGGAGGACCTTGAGGAATAGTGAGTGTCATCTTTGCCTGATGAATCAGCTGCTCACCTCAATAAAAAAAGAACCAATTTCCATTAGTTAATTTCTCCTTCACAAGTTTATCAAGGGTACCTCTGGTCAGCTCTCACATTACCCTGTGTCTATATGTCTATATCCATCCATCCATTCATCGATCTATCTATCTATCTGTCTATCTGTCTGTCTATCTGTCTGTCTATCCATCCATTTATCTGTCTATTTATCTATCCACACACCCATCTGTCTGTCTGTCTGTCTGTCTGTCTATTTATTGGTCTATCTATCTATTTATCAGTCTATCTTTCCATCTATATATTTATCCATCCATC
>JAQMYK010000011.1:21060652-21074483 GCA_030014345.1 Clarias buthupogon | reverse complement strand
ATAACCATTCGGCAACTTGTGCATGATGATCGTCGGAGAACAATCCACAACATTTCTGCCATTGTCGGTGTGTCATACGGAACAGTCCAGGCAATCCTCGTGTGATTTGAGGCTGCTGACCTAGGAGCAGAAGGGACATCCCATGTATCAGTGTTGAAGCTGGTTAGCGGTTGAGAAACTTGGGTGTACGGGTACGACTCTGACATGAAGCAACAGTCTTCACAATGGAAGAGCCCATCATCTCCACGATCGAAAAGGGCGAGGCAGGTCTGCAGCTCAACCAAGTTCATGCTTATGTGCATCGAATATTCATTCCTAGGGGCCAGACCATCAATAGGGAATTCTACTGGCAGGTTTTAAGGTGTCTAAGGGAGGACGTACAACAGAAGCGACCGGATCTGTAGCGTGCAAATCTCCAAACTTTTTAAAACCCTTTGTAAATTAGTCTCAAAGCTTTCATCCATTAAAAAGCCATGGACACAAAACCTGAATTCATTCAAAACTTGTGCACATTAAACCCCTCCGGTCAGCTGCCACCACCAGTAGATTTGTAAGTTGCAGAAAACACAGTAGCACACTTGTGTTTTAAGGTTGCTATATCAATAAAACAAAATTTTTAAAAAGAGTCTGCACAGATGTCCAACAACGCTCTCCTTATAGCTCATGAGAAATTATAGTACATGTACTGCACTGTGTTACCATGGTATTGTACATACTGTGTTATAATGGTACATGTACTATAGTATAGTACAGTACTATGGAACACCTACCAGGATATTTTGGAAAAATGTTTTGTAAATGCCATAATGGTAATATTTACCTCTGTAGTGGCATCTGAATCTTATTATAATACTCTCCAATGGTTAATACACAATACTTTGTTGAATACCGTGGTACTTATTGGGTACCACAATGGCTATCAAAGTTCAGCAAGTATCTAATATGGTACTGCCTGTACTATACCACACAAGTAGTATTTATGTACAGTAGTCTTAGGAACATACAAATAATTGCTGTAGAGACGGGATGTCTTAAAAAAAAAAAAAGTTTCTATATTGAAATAAAACTAACTATAAAGGCAATAAAGAGTAATTAATTAAAAAAAGTCAATAATTGGTGTGACAACCATTTGTTTAAATTATAGTCTCAGGAACAATTTGTACAGCTTTATAAAAGAATTAGCTGTTTGGGTGAACATCCTGCAGAACATCCTGCAGAACCAGATACAGTCCTTTTGAGCACCTGCTTCTTTTTTTTCATGCATTCAAAGCGCAGAAGGTTTGTACATACAGTAATATGCTGATTTCTCTTCTGGCCTACAGATATTTTCCTGTATGATTTATTTATTTATTTATTAGTAGATACCTGCTAAATTGTGGGAGCCTCTGTTGTACCCAGTCAGTACCATGGTAGTACTATGATGAATATCTCAGTACCCACTAAAGTGCCACAATACCTACATGCCATAGTAATACCATGGTACCCTATAAAGTCCTATGGTGCCTCCCATAGTCCCATGTCTGAACTAACACACTAATATTATAGTATGTACCATAGTAAACTGTAGTGCAGAACAAGTGTCAAATTTCTTATTGGTGCTCAGTGACTAGCACGATAACAGGATGCTAATAATGACCCAGAAATTCAACCTCCAGATTCAGAACTGTTTGAAGTTGGGATGGGAACACTCAAAACTTTTTGATTAAGACATGAGCTCTTATCCATTCGCATGTGTTTACTAACACTGATAGAGTGTATACATTGTATTTTTATTCAAATCTGTCTCTCTCCTTCTTTGCACAGAAAAAACTGAGAAAGTGAACATCAAGTTCCGCCTAGCCAAAGAGGATGAACATGAGGACACGGCAGGAGAGAGAAGTACCATCAGGCTAGTGCTGGAAGGAAAGATGGAGCCTGAGGTACAGCCTGAGCAAAACCCAGTGTCCCAATCCCAGTGCACTGTGTCTTCTGAAGGGGAAAACCAGCAGTCCTGCAATCTACAGCAGAAAAACCTCGAGAGTGCCCCATGATGCTAAAATCGAATTAATACCACGGCCTCTTCGTTCATGCCCGGGCTGCTCCTCGCCTGTGGCTGATCCAGGATCAGAGAATACAGAAAGACCTGGTCCCAACTCATCGACTTTAGTATACACAGAGTCTAACATGGACCGGACCGGGTTCTCCTCTCTCATATTGAAGAATGAGGTTGACTCGTGTAATTTTGTAGTTACTGGGGCAATTTATGATATAGAGCAAGTTCGAGCGGTATGCAAAGCTATAGTCTTTCTTATCCACTGCCATGATTTACATGTACTGTAGTGATTGGGATTGATTCATCTGAGTGATTAACAGGTGGAAATAAAAAATTTAAAAACATGGTTAAGAGGAGCACAGAGGCTGTGAGCTCCAGTAGGACACACTCAGGCCACAACACTATTTGTTTTCATTAGCATTTATTAATTATTGTCTTTTTTTGTCAATCATGTGACTTTAAAAGGAGTTTCATGAAAACAATAATTTTTGTTCAGTGTTCTTTAATGGTTTACTTATTATAATTAAGACACTTGAAATCCATGCCATGACTCAGGTCGCCTCTGACCAAACCAGAATTATCAGTGTTGAATATTTCAATATAGTGTTGAATATTTCAATATAATGTTGAATATTGGGAACATAATGGTTACACAGGGCAGAATAATTTTTTTTCTTTTTTTTTTTTTTGCTCAATACTGAAATCAGGGAAATTAAAGTGCTAAGACTTGAACATGTGGATGTCCGTATGCATGCATAACGTCATGGTGTGTATATGTGAAGACTTCAATGTTCTTACCTTATGGTCTGCCCTTGTGCCAGCGCTTGGTTTGTGTGTCATTGCCCATCGTTCATGCACCACGGATGCATTCGTTCCTCTGTCACAGAATGAATAATGATAGACATTTCTGATGTTCAGGAAAATCGATAATGTTTCTCTGATTTGTAACAGATTTCAGAATTACACCTTCTATCCATATCTTTTAAATGTTCTCAAACGTTAAACACTAATCTGACTATTCCATTGATGAGACCTAGGAGTACACAACTAAAACCTGTCAAGATTTTTTTTTAAATAAATCTTTACTTACCACCAGAACCGGACCTTTTTAAGTAATGTTTTAATTATTATTATTTTATTTATGGCTATAATTAAGACTATTTAAGGCTGAAATGTTTCTTTAAGTATTTAATTTTCTCTGCTGAAACACAAAGTCGGGTCCAAATCCAGATCACGTTCTCCCAGGGAACGACACGTGGTCTGGACGACAGGAGTCGATTATTCGTTTACTATTCAGCAGCTGTTATAATTTCACAGAGAACAGTCCTGCATTAACAATAGCTGCGTGTGATTGTGTACAAACATACATATGTGTTTGTTGACTACAGACTGTGAAACTGAAAGCGGAATAAGATCAAGTTTGGAAGTAATATGTGTCCACTGTCTTGTTTGTAACACAAAAAAAAAGCAGAAATTGTGTTTAAATACATGAAGGCAATAGCCTTTCTTGTTTCCTGCCTACCTGAGAATACAATACTACACCACCACGTTGTGTGCAGTACATTATTTATCAACACTTACATTACACTTCCTGTATCGATGTGAGGGGATTCTCAAGGGGATGTGTTTCTGTAAAGGGCTTGATGACTAATTTACTACTCAAACCTCAGACATAACCTACTGAATGAGATATTTATTTCTTAATATTTTTTGGAACGTATATCATAGACAACGTTATTGTTATATGTATATATTATACATAGGGAAACAGTGATTTAAAGGGCAAGATAAGATTTTTCTTTCTCTTTTCCATCTTCCCAAGTCATTCATTAAATCAAGGTCAGTTTATAAGGGATATTTTATTTAAAAGAGACAAAAATTTAAACAAAAAATTATTTGAGTACATTATTTTAAAGAACATTTTGACACACTTTGATTTCATTAAAACTGATTCTTTGCTATGAATACTTACAATGAGACCCATTTAAGTGCAGATTTGTTTGTTCTATCTTTGCATTTTGATGCTTTTGATTTATAATCACATATAAAAGTATGCATTGTTGTTGAAACTTAAGCACCTGATTCAAGTAGGCCAAGAATGAGGGTTGTGAGGTTTTAGAATTCATGTCACACTGACACTGAATGAAGTGAGGAACAAGGTGACTGATTCAAGTTGTACAGTAGATCAACCAACGTAACAAAGCTGGACCCAATTTAAATGTGAAACATTTCATTAGAACTCTGATTAACACATGAGACTAAGATATCTAGAATATCCAATCATCCATCTAGGAACCTCTGTAGTCCAACTTGGGACCATGAAGGCCAGTGGTGACCTTTGTATTTATTCGCATTTGTACGACCGTTGTAGGACCTCTGGTCAACATTCACACATTACAGGTAATTTGGGAATTCCAATTAGCCTAATCTGTATGTCTTTGGACTGTGGGAGGAAATCGGAGAACCCGGGGGAAACCCACCAGGCATGGGGGGAAAAAACTCCATGCACACAGACTCGACACGGGAATCGAACCCAGGATATAGAGGTGCAACCACCAAGCCATGGTGGAACTTTTAAGAATAGTATGTTGATTAAATCCAATGACTTAAAATATTTATGGTTAATTTTTAGATATAAATACCACATCAGAAATATTTTATGATTAAGCCTAATTACAAAATTGAAAATAGGAAAATTTTTATTTCTATGTTACAAATAATCTCACAACCCACCTGTAGTACCCTTATGGGTCACTAGGGGGATGCGGCCCACACTTTGGAAAACACTGGTGTTAAGGATGCAATGTTATTTAATGAAAACTAATAGATATAAATATAGATTAATATGACATAGAAAACTAAACATGTCTGATTCATTCAAAAAAATATGGTTTACTGATCAGAAGATCATGAGTTTAACCCGCATAAACACAAAGCTGCCAGTGTTGGACCCATGAGCAACCTTCAACTGCGAGAAAAAAAAGAAGTCACTCTGAATAAGAGTGTTTGCCAAATGCTATGCATGGATTTATGCTGTTATTACAAGTAAATCATAAATTAAATCTGAAGTGTTATTTACTTTCGTTACCTTTACTAATTGCTTCTATACTTTTGCCTACCTAAAGTCTGGAAAGTCTGGAGGTGGAAGATGGAAATCTCTAGATGCAAATATTAGAACTCAAATTCAAATATCTTCAGTGTTTAGAAAAAAACTAAAGACACTAAATACACAACCCATAGTGATTAATGACAGAATATTTAGGAATGTTAAATGTGGCATGCTTAAGGTTTTTTATTTTTATTTTTATTTTAAACCTTTTAGGCAAATATCTAAACAAAAATTTCATTACAAATTGGTTGCCTTAGTTTTGCATTACATTTGTTAAATCAGAGATGCATTTTCCTTATTTGCTAAATGGATCCCAATAGGGAAGGAAAAGCTGGGAAAGCTCAGCAGAGTAATGCAAGGCACAGATGGAGAGGGAGGAAAAGGGAATTGCTATCTAATGAAATAGGAGCTACTTTGGTTGACCATGGCCTTGAACATGGGATCTCAATAAAAGAAGCTTCGAAAGAATGCAGCCCAATTTAAGTAGGTTGACTGGGTATAGCCTCAACAATCCACATATTCAGTTCTGCAGTTGTTGCTGTGAACATGCAGCGTGTGGAACGCCTGATCCTTGAAAATCGTCTGATTGTAACCCACTTTCAGAAGAGACGCATCTGTCTGTGGGAACTGTGCACACAATCATTCACCAAAACCACACAGTGATCTTGGACAATACTACTGTAGTTTCCTTTGTGCTGCTCTGGTGGACAACTGGCTTGCAAGCAATCCAAGATTCTCTTGTATGCTTCTACTGGCCCTACTCCCCACTTTCCAATTCCATCAAGGAGTTTTTTCTCCACATGGCATTGGAAGATCTGTAGCAGAGACCCAAGTTTAGTTTAGAGCAATGCTTTTGAGTCAAGTTTTGAGGTTTGTCCAGATTGTGTGTGCAATTTTGGGTTTGCTTTTAAAGTTTTGAGAATATATTGTATGATATCAAAAATGCGTTCTATTTAGTACGGGTAGTACGTAGTTTATTTTTATTTAATAATCTCACAAGTTTACAAAAATTGTGTCCTTTTAATTGACATATGGCTCATTATTGCCATAGTAAGTAAAAATGTCCTAGTATCTAATGATACTGTTGCTCATATAGTTCCAATCAATTCTCAGTTCTTAACGATGTATTGAGCTTGTTTTATCAAAAATGTTTTACCCTCCAAGATTTTCATGTATGCATGAAATAAGATACATAAAATGATTTTGATGACTGTAATTGTGTTATACAAACAACATATGAACACCCCCCCCCCTCCAAAAAAAAAATCAAGTTTGCCCAAAAAGTCTAATTTGAATGACTTGCTGTATTTGCATGAAACCCAGAAGTATTGTGGAAGATTCGTTTAACTTGTGTGAATTGTGTAAAAATCGTCAGACTGCTGTCCTGTGTAAACCCTACTATATGTTAAATGTTAGTGAAAATGTAGCAAATTAAAAATTTATATTTGCATATATTTTTTTCTTTCATATTTTAACACATAATTTTGGGGGCATTGGTCATCTACTGCACATTTTCCATCCATCCAGAAAACCTTTTGAGTCTGAACAAGGGACTGTGGAGGCCAATGGTGATTACCACTGTATTTATTTCCATTTTACGACCATGGTAGGACCTCCGGTCAACATTCACATGTGCATTCACACACTACAGGAAATTTGGGAACACCAGTTAGACTTATCTACATGTTTTTGGACTGTGGGAGGAAACCCACCAAGCACGGGGAGAACATGCAAATTCCATGCACACAGACCGAAGGTGGGAATCGAACCCAGACCCTGGAGGTGTGAGTCCACAGTGTTAACCACTGTGTCGCTTATGCACATTTGAATCATTGTTTATTAATTTAAATATTTTATGTTATTGTTTAATGTATGTCTGAATTAATTGATTAATTAATTAATTAATCAGCAATTACAATTATTACACATTATTTGTTCTTTAACATGTTGAAAATGTGGCTGTTGACTGCAACCCCTCCCACCTCTTACCTGAGAACACGCCCACTTCTGCGTCATTGTCTTACGTGTCCCGCCTCCTAAAACTTTACGTACGTACCATAGCTGTTTTCCAGATTGTTCTTTTGTGGGATGAGAAGGCAATTATCTCCATGATGAGGGTAATTCAAAGTTTATGTTTAGAGCAAAGGTGATGTTTTAAAAATTACAATTTAAGACAGACGCAAGCTTTTGTATAAGCATTCCAGCAGGTATCTTTTAAAATACTGTTTTGTAAGTAAGCTAAGTAAGCAGCATCTCCCTAAGTCAATCAATATTGGCCCCGCCCACCCGGTCCCTCCTCCCTGTAGAGCGGCTAACCGCGGTGTAGACTGTGACAGTTTCAGCGCAGAGACAGCGCTAGTGGATGGTACAGTGGAGAGTTTGCCGTTTATGCCGCGCTACAGTGTGTTTCAGTCTGAGGAGGATGGCGGAATGACACCGCTCCGGTAACGTGAGAAGTGGACTCGAGAATGCTGCTGGTTGTTGTGTCCCGGCGGACGGAGCGGCTTCCCGCCGCGCTGCTGCTCTCCGGCGTCCTGCTTCTGTCCGCTGTCACCGCGAGAACTCCCGGTAAGATCAGTGCGCCTGCACCGCGCTCACATATGGGAAGATTTCAACAAGCTGTTTGCTTTAAAAAATAATAATAAATAAATAAATAAACCTAACTTATTTTTGACACGTTTTGGAAACATTAAAGAACCCCTTCAGTTAAAATTAAACTTTATTATACGAGTGTTTTCTCTCTTTGAATGCATTTCACCAGTCTAGAAAAAGAAACCGTTTTTTTTCCAGGAGAAAGTACGCACATTCAAGCTCCAGGTGACGTCATTAATTAATTTGTCTTTGATTGAAAAAGGCAGAGACTAGAGTTAATAAACAATATACAGGTACATTAGCATATTTCTTGCATCCAGTACTGTGCAAAAATTTAGATTTCTTTATATTAAATTAAATAAAAAGATGTAGATTACATTTAGATGATTTACTGCGACAAGCTGCGAAGTGCTTAAAGGTGCAATTCCAAAAAAATTCAAATCTGTTGTTTATGTACCAACCTCAGCAGCAACCTCATTTCCCCTCTCATCCATTCCAGCCACTCAGCACGTATAACAAGTATACTTAATCACCTGCCTGATTATCTGCACCTGTTTCTCATTGATTCATACCTTAAGGTAGATGTTTTTTAATGCTTGAATGATTAATAGGTCACTGTGTGGTTTAACAAGCAAAAACATTCCTCTGAGACTGTTCAGGTACAGGGACTGAAGTGAAAAAAATGAGAGGCAAAAAAAGTCCTTCAGGAAGCCCTGAGAATTATTCCTCACTCACTTACTTGTCGTCTATACCGCTTCTCACACAGGGTCCGCGAGGGCCTGGAGCCTATCCCAGGAGACTTAGGGCATGAGGGTGGTAGCAATCCATCACAGGGCACACACACTCACATGCTCATTTACACGCTGTGCCAGTTAGCCTAATGTGCATGTCTTTGGACTGTGGGAGGAAACCGGAGTACCCGGAGGAAACTCACCAAGCACAGGGAGAACATGCAAACTCCAACACTGACCCGAGGTGGGAATCAAACCTGTACCCAGGTGGTGCGAGACGACAGTGCTAATCACTAAACCACCGCGTTGCCGCCTGGAGAAGTATTACTCAAACTATATAAAGAATACAGGAAAGTCTCACTCTTTGGAAGCAAAATATGAAGAAGTTAGGAAGCTCAATACTTTTGCACAGTACTGTATATTAAAAGGCAGCCTTGGAGAACTCCACCTCAAGACGTACACATTTACAAAATACTAAAAGAAAATTATAAAGAACATAGACAAAGAGGAACCCTGGCAGTGAGCATTTGGGGATTAAACATAGGTAATGTTTATAATTAGAATTATTATTATAATAATAATTATTATTATTAAAGAGCACAGTTGATTGCTTCAATCTAATTGGACAGAAGGTCTGCTTTTTTGGTCTAAATGTTATTATTTCTACAGTATTGACTCATCCACAGGGACATGTCCAGCATGTGCTCCATATAATCTAAGACTAATAGTAAACATTTGACCAAGTAATCTTTACAATGGTTGACGTGGTGACATCCATTAGCGTATATTTAGCAAACGGGCCTCGGTTGTAAGCCTTTTGTAAAAGTTTCACAGCTCAGCAAAGATTTCTTTTCTTCCAGTTTCACATTAAACAGGTTTTTAAAAGAGGGAGAGAGAGAGAGAGGTCGAATGGTTGTTAATAACGCCTGTAATATAAGTGAGAACTTGTCTGTTGGATTACATTAGATCTAACTATAACCGGATAAAATGTGTAACTTGGCATTTAATAATGAGTTTGTAATCAAAGGGAAATCACTATGATATAAGAGGAATAACACTCCAAATAGTGCTGTTATGGGGGGGGACTACACTTGTCGGATGGGTATGGAAGTGGCACTATGTTGGTGCGTTATGCCGCATCACCCACCCATTCTTTATTTTTAGATTTCTGCTGCCCACCCCTAGTTTATACGGCGAGAGTTTTTTCACCAAAGAGACATTTATTTCGCATTTTTGTAAGGACTTTCCAGTCTTAGAAGAGTTTTCTGACACGGGAAAGTCTTTACAAACTTTGTTTTTTTGTATTATTAACTTTAAACCGGAGGAAACAGAGTGACTGGTGAGGAAACGCATGTTTCTAGCTTTATTTATTTAATAAATTTGCTTTATTTAGCAGGCGTGGAACTACAATCGTAATAAATATAATGATAATGATAATACAATTAAGTAATTATTTTGGCAGTAACAGTTTTGTCACTGACTGATTTCAATTCTAAATAGTCCATATTGTTAATACACAAATTAATGCTTTTATATCTCATATTTAAAGTGAAGTTTGATTTTATTTCTTTTGCTTCATTAACAAGAGAACATTTAGCATTTCATAAAATCAGTGTTCCGTTCACTGTGATGTGATGAAGATTAACAGATGAAAGCTTATCCTGAGCTGTTCTGCATTTTATTTATTTATTTTGTTTTTTTTATGCGCACTCCCTCTGTTAATCGTCTTAAGCTTTAACAGCTGTTTTTTTCCAGTCATTTCTGCACCATCTGTCTTTGCATTTGCATCCTTGACGTTTGATTCAGAGCCACCAGATTGAAGTGAGATTACATTAACCTTAATAAGAAAAAATCCTTCACTTTTCAAAGAGTCAAAACATGATGTGCGCAGCACAAAATGTTCCTTCTGTCAGAGTGGATGGTTATCTTTGTTTAATATTTACGTAACGAATAAGGACTTAAGGAAGCTCCAGTGTGGGATCTTTTGTTGAAAGCAAGGTTGATGTTGTGGTTGTTAATTAAGTTAATTTTAATTGATATTGAACATGATAATGTATGGATAAATTCTAAATTTTCATGTTACCGATTCTTACTGAAAAATAGTTACAGAGATCAAAAAAAAAAAATCTTGGTTAACATCTGAAAGTAAAATGAGCATTTAAATGGACAATGATAGAATTAGTATGAGTTCCTAAACTATAAAATAAAATGAAATAATATAAGTTAAAAAAGCATCTCCAACTTGTTGTTCTTAATGGTAAGTAACAGATGCAAACTGATCTAATCTAGCCGAACTGCCAAACTGCGGCAATTTAGATTTCATTTCTGAAATTGTGCGTTCACTCCTTTAGGGTTTCCTGAATTCCTAAGAATTTTACTTTGAGCTGTTTTGTAGCTAGTACGTTACCATAGCCGATATTTGTTCAATCCGATTGAAATGATCACGATTTCGAGATTGCAAATTAAGTGTTTACGTGGATGTGTTTATATCAGAATATAACTCTTTATAATGTTTGTGAAGCGTTTAATCTGTCTGTTAATCTGAAAATATTATTCTTTAACTTTGAGATTAGGTTAGGATTTCTGTGTGTGTGGGGTGGGGGGGGAGGGTTATTATGAATGGTTACGAGAATTTAGTCTCATCTATGATCGGTTAGGTGCTTTATGACATAATGAAATGGCTCGCCAATCAGTGGCCCTTAGCCTGCCAGAGGCCCAGGTGATGAAAGTAAAGACAGGTGGGTTAGAAAAGAAAAGATTTCTTCCTGCAAACCTGTTACATCACTTAACGTTGCCGCCATGTGGGGCAAACGTGCACAGAAAGAATAGATTGATCTCGACAAAAGAGAGACGATCAGATCAAGTGTTTACGTGGCTGATATTTACCTACTGAACAGATTATCAGTAGAACTTGAATCTGACTGTTCCAACTGATCAGTTGTCATGTGCCTTTTCATTCTGATTAAGCGAATATGAGTGAAATATTAGCTACCATGTAAACACAGCTACTGGATCACTCGGTTATGTGTTCTACCTTATTTTGGAAATGCATGACTTGCATATTAAACTTTGTCATGTTGCTATCACACCATCCTGGCTGCAGTGCTGTAGAAACTCTGCTTGTGATTCAGCACTATAAAGTACTGTAGGCTAAATCCCTGTGGATCGTCCCACCACTGTTTTGTTGATCTGTAAGCTTAGTTAATCCTCTCCAGCCCTAAAAGGTCCTGGAAGCCTTGACTCATCAGCTGGTAAGGTGTGATAATGAATAACCCATTTGCTGTTTCCATGCAAACCTCAGCCTTCTTGTGGAAAAAGTTAAGCCGTGCAGGGGGAAAAAATAAATAAAAACGTCAGCACCGCCGATAAAGCCTGTAGCGTGAGACGAAAACAGCTGTATCCTAATCCTTACCCACTACTGAGCTGAAGTGCAGAGGGCCATCCTTTCTGTGTAGTGTAGTTAAGATTTTTAATAAACACTCCTATATGAACTCTGAGATCCATTCTAGCTATGTGCAAACATTTAAACGATGCACGTCTAACATCAGCATTGCTGAGTACACACAGGTTTATAAGTTCATTGCACACTGTTCTATTGATCTTTTCTGGAGGAACACCTATAAGGTAAACCTGATGTGAGACAGGATCATTTACTGAATCTATAAAACATGTGGTGGGGTCCGAGTCTGTTCCAAGCCCTTCGGTGAAATACCTAGTGTTGTTTTTTGAGTTTGTGAACGACAGTAATGGTGTTCACTAGAGCTGTGAATCAATTTGATTCAGTTAAATCTTTTTAAACGCATTCCATAAAAAAGCAGTTTGACTGACAGAAGACAGAAGACACATGAGCTGGCCGTCGAAATGAATGTCACACCCCGGTCTTCCATGTAATAATTTACCACCTACACTATATGGGCAAAAGTTTGTGGACACTTGATCGTTAAACTTTGTACATTTTGAAGATTTCATTCTGAATTTAGTTTGCTTTCATAACTTCTGCTGTAATAATTAACACCACAATTCTGGAAAGCCTTTCTGGAGGTGGTAGTGTACTTCTGGCCATATCATCTGTAGTTCAAGCAGACTTTGTTGCTACACAACAGTTGATGGAAAAGGATGTTGCATAAGAAGCACAAATCTTAGGATTTCCCAGAAGGAACAAAGTAGTCAAAGGTTTCTAGCACACAGAGACAAGGAGTGTGTAAATGAAGCAGACTCGGGCGGCTGTGTGATGTAAAACCGGTTCCCTTTACAAACAGAGCTGTTCTTTAAGCAGGAGAGGTATAGAGATAAGATGCTACCGGAGCTGGCCTTGCCCTTTACACTACGTCCTTGTCTTTCTTTCTTTCTTTTTTTTTTTTTAACATTATCAGTATATTAACCATACTGATAGTTGGTTGGATTTTCTCATCAGAATCAGAAGGACAGAATTAGACAGGGACGTTTTAAGGGCAAAATATTTTTTATGTATAGGTGACATGATGTTTTCAAAAGAATTTATGTTCTTTGACCCCTGAGGCTCAGCCATCTGGTTCTTCTGAGTAGTTCTTGAATGGTTTCCATTTTGTTAATTTATTGATGAATTAATTTTAATGAGGGACAAATTGTACAAAAATTAACTGGCAGTATTTTGTTAGTATTAATTAATTTATTGATTGATTAATTGATTGATTATTTTATTTATTTATTTGTTTTTAGATCCTATCTAATCCCCACCCCAACACACACTTGCATGATATTTCAGGCATGAAGTTTACAATTATACATGCAAGCAGACAAAAAAAAAGGTTTTATTTAGTAAAGGATTAAATTAATGTTAATACTGTATGATGAAATTCAGTAATCAAATTTGATGAGTATATGTGAGAGTTTTGTTTCATGGATACTTGTATAACATGTAGAGATGAGAGAAAAATATATTTAGTTATGTATCACGATTTCTTCATGCGGTAATTCATGTATTTAAAATTATCTGTTTGCATTCAAGGGGGTAAAATGTTGCGGTTCCTCCATGATCCTGCAGGTGGCGCGCTCTAAACTATTCACACAGCACAGCGTCCTGTATGTTAGGAGTGAATTATTCGCTAAAATAAGTTAATATTGAATTGGGATATTCATAAATTCGTGATACAGAATTGCAATACACATTGAATCACCACTTGGGTATCGTGATAATATCAGATGGGTGGTTCCTGGTGGTTCCTATAGTTCAGTGCTTCTCAATTATTTTCTGTCATGCCCCCCTAGGAAGAAGAAAACATCTCGTGCCCCCCGCGCGACTATAAATAGGATCATTTGTCTATAAAATTGTTATAACTACACCTCTGCATAACACTGTATCCTTATTAACGTATAAGAGAATAAAAA
>JAQMYK010000011.1:20998037-21030473 GCA_030014345.1 Clarias buthupogon | reverse complement strand
ATTAAACAACCAGTGCGTCAACTGATGATTCAGCAAATCACAAACTCTGGGTTTTTAATTTTTAATTTTTATTTTTTCAACCAGTTTCTTTATCTTATAACATTATTTTTTTATCTTCACCATAAAATATCAGAATGTTCTGCCAAAGGAAAATATTATTCCTGTTCCAACAATTTCTTAAAGCCATTTAGAAAAGTCTGTAACAGTGTCTAAATTCTAAGCATTTGTGTCATTAAATTGTCATTTGCAGAAGATCTCGGTAAGCTGAGATTAAAACAAAGCTTTATCAGGCCAAAGGAAATTCACACTGTTCGTGCTTACCTGGCAAGATGCGGCATGTGGCTTTGAATGCTGATTTGAAATGAGCTCGAGTACAACCATCATGTAAAAAACTGCATGCATATGCAGGGCAGAGCTGTCACACATTCAGTAGGCAACTGCAGAAAGACACAGGGTTTCCTGTTATTGCTCTAATCACTCTGCATTTCCCATTTTCTCCTCCCCTTTTACCTAAATGTCTTTTCAGATTCGATTAACCACCTCAGGAAATATGTGAGAATGCAAAAACATGCAATGAGCTTAAGGTAGTTTTTACTCCATTGAGAATGAATTGAGAATGAAATGCATTGGATGTACCAGTCATAGCGTGCAATGTTTGACGTCTCAAACACCGTCACTCTGTGCTGTGATACCAGCGGTTTGTGGGTTGCCCAAGATTCAGAACGAAACCAGCCTGTAATGACTGTAAAGACTTAACTGCACTAAACTTTTTTTTTCTTTTTCCGAAATATAAGCTAAAATAAGGTACAGCGATTAGAACATGTTGCCTTCATGTTGTCACAGAAATCTAGATTTTGGATGAACTGTTGCTTGGATTAAACCAGCACAGTGGTTTCGCTATTTATCTCTATAAGTCACATTTATTTTGGGCAAAAAGATAAAACAACTTATTTATAGCTGTTAAATCTTTTTTTTTAACTTCAAACACCTTACCGGGGCCTCTCAAGGGTAATCCCCACACACAGCAGGCTGTAAGTGTTCTTGATAACCTAGCGAAATTGAAGTGTTTTTTTCCTGATTAGTCTTATTAATATCAAACAGGAACTCACTCCATCCTGTGAGTTCTCGTCACATTGTGCATGTGCAAATGTTCTTAATTTGATTATTAATCATTGCTTTACCATGTATCGTATCTTAACTAAGCATTAAAGTGCTCTCCATTCAGATTTTTTTTTCTAACCACATTTATTCTGCAAAGTTGAAGGTTCAGCACAGTCCTCACTGTCGAGTTATCTGGGAATTTGCACATCAACTTTTGCTTCTAAATCGAAAAACTCCCATTGGCCAACTACAGGGGACACAGGGAACAACTCCGGAATCTCTTTTAAATTGAAAAAAAAAAAAAAAGTGGATTCACTAGGGTCGATAACCTTAAATAAAAAATTAAGAAAAAAAACAAAAAAACATCACTACTTCTGATGAAATGTAAACAAACCACAAAATACAGATTACATGAGCTTAACACATACTATTTAATGAACTGTTTAAGCAAACATCAGGTTATATTTCTTCTGGATACATGGAAAGTGCACATACACATACAACGTATGACATTAGAATAATGCCAAAATCTACACAAATTAGATACACAGTGTATTTCTCATTGATTGTGTTCACTGATTTTGACTTTGTTCTAGCATCATACAGTCACAAAAACACAGAACAGATGTGAGAGAAACATGTATTCCAGAGGTTTGTCCAGAGACCCCATGAGTATGATGAGTATATCGCTTCATGTGCTTCCACTCTGACCACATTTCTTCCACAAATTTAACACAAAGTTTTAATAATTCGTTGAAGGGGTCCTGATGTTATCTGCTGCTGTTATAACTCCATGATTTGTCCACCAACAAACATGTCCACCATTATTCACTCAATATTTATTAGCTTATGATAACCAGGTTACCTGGATTTAAAGTGTCCAGAATGCAGGAAACAATGTCTTTGAAGCTCACAATTTTGTAGGAAGGAGCTCTGACCACAAACCCCAAACCCCTGACCCCAACCACACACACACACACACTTTTTTTTTCTTATTCTAGGTGTTAAGGTTGGCAAGTATGCACTAGGGGGCACTAAAATCAAACATTGTGACTATCAACAGTGTATTTCTTTTTTTCACTTTTCACATACTGTAGTTGCACTTCAAGTTATGTTATGAAAGCAAACTTGGTGTGTTAAATCCAATTCCAAATTGCTCATAGTGTATGCATGTGTGTGCTTGTGTGCACCTGTAATGGATTGAAACCCTATCTATGGTATACCCTGCCTCATGCCCCAAGACTCTGTACAGGACAAGTGGTATAGGATTCATCCATCCATCCATCCATCTAGGAAACTCTGTAGTCCATCTAGGGACAGTGGAGGCCAATGGTGATTATTGGAGGCCCATTTTATGAACATTGTAGGGTTCAACATTCACACAGGCACATTTGGCAGATGCCCTTATCCAGAGCGACTTACATTATTATGTCATTATACATCTGAGGCCTTGCTCAAGGGCCCAACAGGGACAACTTGATGGTCATGGGATTTAAACCTGGCACCTTCCGAACCTGGCACAGAAAGAACATGCAAATTCCATGCACGCATATGTGGATATGGGAATCGAACCCGGACACTGGAGGTGCAAGGTGACAGTGCTAACCTGTATTTTAGCTGAAGTTTTACTAGCTTTAATTTTCACAGCATGCTTTAAACATTCTAGCATTAACCTTCATAGAAAGCTATGTGTATAAACACCATTGGTATGACTGTCATGTCTTCCGTATTCTTCCCTAAGAGATGAAATAAAGAAATAAAAATCATTTACAGCAAAGCTCTAATGACAATAAGCTCAAAAAGATAAACATTAGTAGTAAAATATTTAACTTTTTTCCCCCCATGCACTACAGTTTTTCTTTGTGTTAGTGTTGTGATAGGAAGGAGTAAGAAAGTAGGAGAGATCTGATATGTCTTAAGGAATGCCTAGAACTAGAGTGAGAATATGAGACAGGTTGGACAGGTGAGTCCAGTGGGCAGGTATTTCAAATGTTCAGAAACAGGGAGTACAGAGACTAAGATTGAAAGTGCCACAACAGAAATCAAAAAAAGCAAAAGAGTGTTGATTGAGTGGGAAAAAAGTATATTTTACAATTTAAATTAAACCTGCAGCTCTGTTAAACATGAGAAATACTCCACGTTCTAATCATACTGTAGCGTTCCTTCTGATGTATTTGTTTTCCTGCTTCTCTTTTTACAGTATCAGTTTAAATAAAGAGTATAGGTTTTATTTATTTATTTTTTTAAATATCCTATGCTAATTGCATTATAAATTGCTCAAGAGATTAAAGTTCCTGATCATAGAAGAGTTTTTGATCATATCTAAAGCAGATTATGAAATATTGGTGTCTTCTACCTTCTTTTTTGAAGAATTATCAGCCAATTAAATTTTATTTTATTAAATATTCTTTCAAATTTAAAATTTTATGTTCTTTTTCAAAAATCAAGAAGATTCAACAAAGGACATGCATATTGTTTTAACAACTACCAACATTTCCAAAAATAAATAAATAAATAAGATTTTAAAAACCCCAAAATGGGTTTATGTGTCATTATGTAATATGTCATTAAAATGTTGCTTGCACAAGATTTCAGCAAGCTGAGACTATAACAAACCGTCTTGTACAGATCATGAAGATGAAGGTTCACGCTGCGTGCATGCTTACCTGCAAAGGTTGTGGTTTCTCTGTAAAGGTTTCTTCATCAAGCTGTAAATGCTGATTTAAAATAAGCAAAAGTTCAACTCTGTCAGTTATATAGAAACAAAGGGGCGGGCAGAGCTGTCACACATTCAGTATGTAACTACAGTCAGAGAAGTGTTTCCTGTAATCACACTTATTTCACTTATGTATTCCCCATTTTCTCCTCCCCTACTTAGTTTTACCTTAATATCTGTTTTCTTTTTTCAGATTTGATTAACTACCTTAGGAGACGAGAGAGAACACAACACATGCAATGAGATTGTAGTGATGTTTAATCCATTGCAGCTGCATTGAGAATTAAGTGGTTTGGATGATGTACCACCTACAGAATACAGAGGGTTGATGGAGCATAACCGAGATTCAGAATGAAACCAGCCTAAATGACTCACAGTCTTGACTAAATTACACCAAAAAATACAAACTTAAACAATGTACAATGACTACAGAAATCCAGATTTCGGAAGAATTGTGGCTTGGAATAAACCAACACATGAGTCACAAAACCATATGATATTCCCCAGCAGCTTTTGAGTATGTAAAAGTGATCAGTGGTCACCAAATCCAGCCCAGTGTTGCACTCTTATGACTTTTTTCTAGTCCCCCAGTGTTTGCAGTAATGTACTTCAGTGGTGCGTATCATGCTGAAAATGTAAGTTTGCGAATCTGCCAATGACGATAAAATGTCATTGTGCCCCTCTCTCTGATTGAGGTACCCTTTAGGCAAGCAAAATTCACTTAACACAGAAGCATTTGGTTTGTGAACCACCAGCCCTATAGATGACAAACACAAATGAATGTTCAAGATGAATTCAAGGCAGTGCTCGACATAAGAGTATATCAAGGAGCAACTGGGGTTCATTGGTCTTTGCACCCAAGACTGATGGGACAGTACAGTTTTTTAGGCTTTTACGCAACATTGGATCCCACAAAGGGATACTGACAGATCAGATGTGACTCCTACAGTATGGTCCATTAAAAATGACTTCTTACACCAATTATCCACACTTTTATCTTGGGTTGATTGGGACTCGACAGCCTTTATCTTTGATTATGGCACTGATTCACAACAACCAAATGCAATTTTTTTTTCTGTCCAGAGATGCACTCATTTTTATATTGAGATTTTTCTAATTATGACAGGAGAGTCAAATGACCCAGTAAAGAATTCTCCGGCGCAAAGACTTTCAGTGCAGCTATTCTGTGATCACCAATTCATGTGTGAAAACGATGCCTAGATCTACTCTTTCCAAATTTGAGCTTGTTGAATTTTGCCGTTGTCATCTTCTTATATAGCTATGGAAGGAGAAAAAAAAAATCCATTAATAGCGTAACCTGGTCATTCAGCACATTAGCTGATTAAATTTTATTGCCACATAACATTTTTCGGCCTAGACCTCATCGGTTGTGCAACAAGTTTTTTTTTTTTTAGAGTACTTAAATGAGAATTCGGCGATGTAGCAAGAAAGAGGAACCTTAGGCCTCATTTTGCAACAGGATTTTCCTTCTACCCCTTATAATAACTTTCTGAAGTAACTAGTATGGCAGTGTTCATTAAAGTGCTTTAAAACAATGTGCAGGATTAAAACTTTCTCTATTCTTTTCAAGGATTTTCCAGTTTTACTTAAATATTTTTTCAAAATTGTATTTTTTAAAATAATAATAATAATAATAACTAGAGAGGTACATTTCCTGAAGAAAATGTGAGTGGTGCTTGCCGTGGCAAACTCCTGTCAGTGGCGGAGAGGGGTGGGGGGCACGCAACACTCCTCTGGGACAGACACATAGAACGGCAAACAGGAATTAAGCTCTCAAACAAATGCTTCCCAACAGAAGACCGTAGGTCCGATCGCAAAAATTATTTCACCGCGAGTGGCCGGAACGTCCAGACTACAACATATTGAATTCTCATGGCTGTAGAATGGATTATACTGATGTGGTGACAGTGTAAAGACACCGTCCGATGTTAAATTTGAGCCGAAAAATTAAGAGCAGTTTTAGAATGGTCATCTATGGGGGAAAGAGAGGGAGGAGGCTGTGCTCTGATTGCATTTGTGAGAAAACCATGAATCCGATCTAAATGCGGAATAAACTGGATGAAAGAGGACAACGATAGCTACATCTTGATGTATAAATTATACATGTATGGCAAAAGGTTTGGGCAGCAAAGAAGGAGAAAGACATTTTTTTCAAATTATTCTCCACACTCTGTTTATGGCAGTTGACAGTGGCATGAACATTTCGTGAAAAATCTAATTTTTCATAAAACGTAAACTGCTCTTGTGAAACAACTGTAAAAGTTATCAAAACATGGATTTTGTCGATAAAAGTCCAAAGTCTTGTGACCCATATAAAGTTTGAATGATGTTTCTACGACAAAGTATGGCCGAGCAGTAGGCCTTCAAAATGGCCTAGGTCGGCACCTTTTTTCAGGGATTTTCGGGCCCTTTCCCATTGAAATGAATGGGGAAAAATGGGGTAGTTTTTTGGGAATTTCTCATTCATGGGTCATGAACAGTACAGGAATAGTTATTCGCCAAATTCCCCATTATAAGTCAATGGGACAAATTTGGGGTCCTCTAGTGCCCCGGGGGTAAAACTTATACCCTTGAGCGGGATATGTTCTGACACAGGTTGCAAACCTCCATTAGAAAAGTCATAGCACCCCATTCCCGAATAAGTCGCACGATTTGACAACTCATTCATGGGTCTACGACAAATGGTGTGGGACTACGCGACAAACTTTTGTACGGAAGAAGAAAAAAAATAAGAATAATAAAGAGAAGAATAATAAGCCTGTGAGATAACAATAGTAGTGCTTCGCAAGCACCACTAATAATAATAAATGTCCAGTGAGTTCAGTTTGCAGTTTGGATCTTTTCCCACAGAATTTGGATGTATTTATATAACTATAGTGAGACAAGAGTAATCACACTTATTTTACCCTGTCTTTCCCATTTTCTCCTCCCCTTCTCAGTTATACCTTAATATCCTTTTCCAGCTTGGAATAACTAGCTCAGAAGACAAGAGAGAACACAACACATGCAATGAGATTGTAGCTATGTTTAATCCTTTGTAGGTGTATTGAGAATTGAGTGGTTTGAAGCTACAGAGTACCGAGGAATGACAAAGCACACCTTGGATTCATAATGAAAGCAGTCTGAAATGACTCATAGTCTTCACTTCATTATATATATATTTTAAAGATGCTTTACTAATATGCCCCATCCATTTTCACCTAACATCATTTTTCACCATTTTCATTCATTTATTGGCATTAAATCTGGTTGCATTAAACCTCTCTTGTGGCAGAAAAAGTATCAAAAGAAAGCCAGTTCTTAGGCTAATAACCTATATTGTGTGGCTCATATTTATTTCATGAGTTATATGTTTTGAAGACAAAGTCCAACTTGAACAGAACTTAATCAGGGTTGTTTTTTTTTTCAATTAGCCTCTAGGGGGTGCTATAAATAAGATATGCAGACCCACAACCTTTTGACAGAGTAAGTTGAAATTTTGTGTGCTTCCCCAAAAATAAAACACCAATCATGGAACTACATCAAACAAATGATAATAAACTTACTATCTAAATAGAGAACGGTTGTTGGAAACCACAAGTATTATTTGACCTTTTACTTCCCCACCACAGATTAAGTTTCATAAGCCTTGTGTTTTTGTCCGTTTCTTGCACTTTTGTGATCAACTTTCTTTGATACTTGATAAAAGCTCATTGAGCTTACTTTATTCGATCACGAAAATCACGCAACTGAAAATGACACAAAACTTTAGGCACATTGAGAGCTTGCGATAGTGTTTCCTGTGTAGAAAATCGCTTCTTGTCCTCCTGCTGCAGTCAGGTCAAACATGAATAAACATTTATTTGGATATTTATAATATCTTGCTTTAAGATTGGGGTGTATAAATGGAATGCAAGTCGTGGATGCTATGCTAATGTTATCCTATGCTAGGTTCTAATATGCTGTACAAGGTACAAATTTTTTTTTTTACTTTAGCTATACTACATCTTCGTAAGTATGCCTCCAAAATGGTGCATAACTAGGAAAATCCTATAGGTAGACACGACTCAATGTTATCTTCTGTTATTATACCTCCATGATTTGGACCAATCAAACACAGCCTCTAGCAACCAATCAAAATGTATAATTACTATAAGAAATAACCAATCATCATGAGACTTGGACCTTGTTCAGATTGAAGGAAAATCTGTTTTTTCCCCCTGATCTTTACGACTTCAATGTTATGTGAAAGTGAACTTATCGGATTAAATTAGCTACATGGACAAAAGGGCAAGGCTTTTACATACATAGGGTTACAGAGCCAAGTGGAATGAAGGTGTTCTTCTAAACTTGAACTTCTAAAGCATAGTTACTTACTTTTCTATAAAATGATATTATGATTTTTATTTCCATCTCGGTTTTTTCCATCATGTCCCCGCTTGGGATCCATGTCCTATAAAACCTGATTGTGTGGACTGGAGCTTCCGCATTGGTTTGTGAGTAATGTAATGGACACCAATTGAAAAACAATTTGAGTGCGGGGACCGTCTAGACTAAAACACATGTTTAGGAATCCGAATCGGATTTAAAAAAAACATCAGGAACATCTTTGGAGAAGATGTACAGTACAATTAGTCTTCTGGTTCAGAGCAATTGGCCACAAGGTGGTGCTACAGTAACCATATTTACTTTGGGTTTGCAACTCATGTAAGCTATTAGCTAGAATTAATCTTCCAGGTGCCTTTGAATTGGTGATAGGCCCCGCATCAGCTGATATGATTAGTTAAAAATGTCAGTATCAGGATATTCAATTATCAAACAGGTTTGATAAAGTTTACGAGTAGGTTCACTAAGCCACAACTATTCAGGCACAAAAAATGATGGCAAAAAGCCAAAAAAAAAAAAAAAACCTTGAACCGTGAAGTCAGCACTCTTCTCCTTGCATATACTGAACTAGAACAAGAGATACACAATATTTATATTGTCTGAAAAGTAATTTACTCAAACATGAAATGAAATATTTTGAGATACTGGATTTTTAACTTTCAACAGCTGTAAGCCATAATCGTTAATATCAAAATAAAAAACCTTGATAAAAAGATTCACTGTTTGAGTATACACTTAAATAAATAAAAATAATAATAATTAGTTGCACCAATGTGGGAACGCATGAGGGCTTATAGTCATATATACACACCTACCACTATTATTGGAAAACCTTTGTAGCTAATACATAATACAGGTCAAGAGTTTCAGTGAATGTTCACATCAAACAGAACGAGGACGAAAAACAAGATTGAAGAGTCAGATTTGAACAATGATTTGATCTTTGGTGCCAGACAGGCTGGTTTGCGTATTTCAGTAACTGCTGATCTCCTTGGATTTTAACTCAAAGCAGAATTTTTTAGTATTTACACAGAATGTTGTATAAAATAAGAAAAAGAAAAAAATACCCAGTGAGTTCAGTTTGCTCTTTGGAGGATTTATCACAGAATTTCCCAAATTTATCAAAGAAATCTTACCCGAATAAATCATCCAAAGAATATCTGAGAAACCAGGGGACCCAGCCCAACTTCTGGAGAGCTTACATAAATAATTAGCAGAAGCCATTAATCATCAGGTACAGTATGTTAGGTTAGGACGGTGACTATAAAAACATACAAAGTCACATCCTTTTGATTTTATCTACATTCTCTCTCTCTCTCTCTCTCTCTCTCACTCATTCTCTTTTACACACACACACACACACACACACACACACACACACACACACACACACACACAAACCCTCTACCCTAGAGGTGTGAGGCCACAGTGCTACTTTCATGAATAAATTTTTTTTTTATATATACACACAGCCTTTAGTGCCATTTTCTTGGGTAAACAACAATAATAATAATAAGTGAATTATCACATCCAATGTGATAATTGTAAGCAATTCAAATAAAATAATATGGGTAAAAATATAAAAAAAAAGAAGGAACAAACGAAATCTGCATATCACATGAGATAAAACAATAAAAAAGACAAATACAGTAAGATAAAAAAGATAGTAAAATTAAAATGTAGTGCACAGCAAGAGATGTTGCATGTGATGTTGGAACAGAAAGACAGAAATGCTGGATTAGACGTGTTGTTAAAATTGATAACGTAAGTGCATGCAAATACTAGATGTTTGCTTTTATTAAAAATGTATTTATGCAGAAGCATTTGTTCACACAGCCTCGAATAAATTATAATTAAAAAAGTGTTAATACAGAGAGAATTTCATGATATCAGCAATCACATAGTGATGCTTGTGATATCTATTGTTTTAAAATGGTCCTGTAATGTCTCGCCTTGAGATGTATGCAAGTTTCTACTTGTATGTTGCAATTTAGATAAGACAGAGTTAACGTATCTTATTTGGGCTGTCACGCCTTATTGCTGAGTCACATTTTCCTTAGTTTTTTTTCCTGGTTTGATGTAACAAATGAGACAGCTTCTAAAAATGTAGAAACCGACATTGCTTGCTGATGGCTTGTCAAGATCTCGTGCTCTTTAAACACTGATGCACTTTGTTTTAGGGAAGTGTGCATGCCATGGGCAATTCCTCATGTGGTTTCGCCCCTTTTTTTCTCTCAGGAGTTACATACAAAGGGAAACTCAAAATGTGTATTTGATATGCATATGAATTGTATTTGGAAACCTGATCTGTAATTTAGCTCCAGGTTGGTGTCAGATTACACTGGTGTTATCAGCATACTTACATTAACCCCCATAGAAGGTCATCATAATCAGTGTAATTGTTACAAATCGCTAAAAGATGTAATGTGGAAAAGTCACATTAAGGAACTTAAAAGCTCTAACGATGACAATGAGAGAAATACAGATTAGTAGGAAAAGATTTAATATTAGTTTCACTCCATGCACAACATTTTTTTTCTTTTTTTCGTGGTAGTGTTGTGACAGGAAGTAGTGTTGTGAAGGCAGTAGGAAAGCAATGATATGTCTTAAGGCATGTCAGTGACTGGAGCGAGAGTGAGAGAATGAGACAGGTTGGACAGGTCAGTCCAGTGGGCAGGTATTCTGAATGCTCATCGGGTGTGGTGAAAGACAGGCAGAGAAGAGACTCTCAGACTGAATCTGGCAAGATAGACAAGAACAACAAAAAAAAGCTCACGTAAACAGGATATTGATTGAGAACATTTTGCTTAAAAAAAAAAATTTTTTAAGTGCTGCAGAGGATTTGGAAAGTATCAGTCCTTATACTTAGTACTACACTTTGACTACGATTATTGGACTCAAGTGGCTGATTGGGCCTGTTTGGACACAGTGATGTAAACGTTGTTTCTAGGTTAGCTAGTAAAGGTTTGACAGCTGAAAGACCACAAGAGGCGAGGACACAAAACCAGAGACATGGCAGAGGCGCCAAAGATCGAGCTCTTCATCAAGGTCAGAATTTGATTTGTTTGATTGTTGAGTTTATTTTTCCTGTAGAAATCCGGAAAAATTATTTACAAAACTATTTACAAAAGTTTAGACAATGTTACATTTTCTTCTTTCGTAATGTGATGTAATGGATTGAACTCTATGAGAAATTATTTGAAAAAAGTTTGAGGTTTGTTTATGTCAACAATGTTTGAAATTACTTCACTCTCGAGAAAAAAAAAGTTTCACACCCAGTACAGCAATTCTACGGTTACAGAAAAAGTTAACGTAACTAATTTGTGAAAATACTGTACACCATATGGTATCTGAAGGTCAGGCTGTTTTCCTCCACAGGCGAGTGATGATGGCGAAGGAGTTGGCAACTGTCCGTTCTGCCAGCGACTCTTCATGATTCTTTGGCTAAAGGGGGTTAATTTTACCCTCACCACAGTGGACATGAAGCGGTGAGAGAAATACTCAGTGATTATGCAATCATTAAAGAGGGCATTAGTGTGTAACTTAGCTACCCCACCCTCCTAGCTGTGATCTACCACCTGGCAGACTTCGGTCCCAGCTCTAACCCTAGCAACAAATGATTTCTATAATTATATTATTTTTATAATGACTCTGTAGACGTTGCTCTCCAGACGTTGGGTTGGGGACCCTGGTTCCTCGTATATTCCTTGAAAGATTAATGGTTCAAGATTTCCTAAGATCTTCTTCTTAAGAAGGGAAACTTTGTGATAAAACACCGAAAGGGCAAAGTGAAAAAACAGGTGCTGAATGTAGTTTTTTTTTTGTTTTGTTTTTTACCTCTTCCACTTTCATTTTTTGGAAGAAAGGTACTAGCCTGTGATCTCTAGATACAAACACTTGTCACTGGGAAGTATACCCTCAAGTATACTTGCATACCCTCAAGTAGTCTTGAGGGTAATGCAAGGGGTTTCACTTAAAACCTGTTATGAAACTCTTTTTTTTTTTTTTTTTTAAAGAATATACCCAGTGACTACCAAGAGTCACTTCTATCTCAGAAAAAAATTGCTCTCCACAAAATTAGATCACCATATTCAGGATGGGTGGCGTTCAACGATTCCACTATACTGTATAGGCAAACTGTAGAAACCACTAGGGTGTTGGTTTTAATAGTTGATCACAAAAGTTGCTTAAAATACAGGGTTTCTTATTTTTTTCCAGTTTTTTTTTTAAAAACTTTGAACCTGTTCCAACACTCTATGTTGCATTGTCATATATTGAATCTTCAATGGTTCCCTAGTCAGACAAACAAAAGAACACTTTATGGTGGTATATTTGATCTTTTTTTAAATCACAATGAGACATTTTCAAATACAAAGTTACTCAAATAAGGTTGTAAGGTAGAAACACTTAGCATTTAGTTGGTACTATGTTTATCAGTTTATCTTCTCATAAAACAAGTCAGCTTAATCCTTCTAACTTTTCAAATGGTTCGACTTGTAATCTTGTACTATTAAAAAGGAAATATGTTGACCACCTAGAATTAAGATTATTTTATGTATTTAGAGAAATGTAATTGCAAATCAGTCTATTATTAAGCATATTGTATAAGCATGTGTATATCTGATACCCTTTGCATTATTTGGGTCACTGTAATGAAATTTCCCTAAAGTGATAATGTAGAGAAACTGTGCATAATTCCCAATCACAGGGTTGGTGGCCTTCATGGTTAAAATCACGAAGATCACTGATTACCATTCGATTGCTACGTTTTTCCCCCACAGAGCACCAGAGGTTCTGAAGGACCTCGCTCCAGGCTCTCAGCCCCCATTCCTCCTTTTTAATGGTGAGGTACGCACCGACACTAACAAGATCGAAGAGTTTCTGGAAGAGACCTTGGCACCCCCAAAGTAAGTTTGCACCTTGCACCACTGCACCACAGAGAATGTATTATAAAGTAATCATGTCATTCCTAAGAATTTATCTTGCACAAATGTGAAAAAAAGTGTAAGTGCTTGTATAACTCGATTGATAAAAGATATGATCATGTGCTCGTGTTTGTCATTCCAGATATCCCAAACTGTGCTGTCGCCTTAAGGATTCTAACAGAGCTGGTGATGATGTCTTCCACAAGTTCTCAGCTTACATCAAAAACCCCAACCCTGGACTTAATGACAGTGAGACTTGTTATTTCCTCTTTGTGTGTTTTCATCTCTTTGCCAAGTCCCACAGGGGATCTTTCTTTGCTTTGGTCTAATGAGATTAGAATTAGAGGTAGGTTTAGGTGTCACAAGGCCATAACTGACCTGGCTCAAACCGGGGGTAGCTGCATTAAACATTTTTGCAACTGGAGGTCATCAAAGAATTAATATGCTATGTGTATATGGGTTTGTATACAGATAAGTTCAGAATTGAAAATTCTGAATTCACGCAGGTTTATAAACAAATTAACTGGTAGGTTTTTACTGAGAATCGAAAAAATAAGAATTGTGAGTTCTTCCCTTTTTATTTTCATGCAAAACCCATAAGACTTCCTATTTCTTTTCTTTTTTTTTTATATGAAACCTGGTCTGTTATGCAACATGTTGCCTTCTTTACAGACATGAAAATATTTTTCTTCTTCTTTTGGATGCTTCTGTTAGGGGTCACCACAGTGGACCATTTGTCTCCATCTAACCCGGTCTACCACATCTTCCCTTATCACTCCAACCTCATGTCCTCCCTCACCTCATCCACACTCCTCCTCTTGGGCCTTCTACTTCTGCCTCGCAATGCCATTTCTAACATTCTCCTCCTGATATACCCCTCATCCCTTCTCTGCCTCTCTAACTTTGTCCCCAAATTGTCCTACTTGCATTGTCCCTCTAATATACTCATTCCTGTATACCAATATACTGGTTTTCTATTCAATAATGCAGATGTGATGAATGTCATCTATAACATAATTTTTACTAAAGAAAATAGTGTGCCTAAGACTTTTGAATGTCTGACACCCATATTAATAGATACCGTGGTTGAACATGCCTGTTTAGTGACCACGATTTTTAGTTTGATACGCAAGCAAAATTCCATCTACATTAGGAATCTTCAATGGCAGTCCTGGAGGCCTGCCTCCCAAAACGTTTGGTGATTCTTCTCCAATACATGATGATTCAGTTGGTCTGCTACTAGATTCAGTGGGTGTGTTGAGGTGTTGGTGAAATACAAACTTTGCTAAACACTCACCCTTCAGTTCTCCAGTTGAAGATCCCTGATCTACATCTTCATTATAAAAGGATATAGCAGTAGCGTTCCATTGCTTAAACAAAGAACATGTTACAAAGATGAAAGCAGAATTGAGAGCTCAGTGGTTCAAGACCACTGTTCATATGGTTATGGAACACTCGACCCTTTAGAGGGAAGTGTATCCTCCAGATTCCCATCTATACAAGGTTGGATGGTATGAAGGGAATGAAAATAATTACAGGTCATCATAAATGTTGTGATAATAATCGAAACAATCACCAGATCTCGACTGAAAAATACTGTTAGGCAAGACATTAGACTTTATTAGGTTATAAAATAGGTTTATTAGAAAGCGCTCCACCAAGATCTTCAAATGGATGGAAATGTAAAGGAGGAATAATGGTCCAGACTTGGAAGGCCCGTGTTTGATTCCCAGCCAGTGCCCAGCCACTGGATGCAGCGCCGGTCCCCAACCCAGATAAAATGGGAGGGTTGTGTCTGGAAGGGCATCCGGCCATAAAAACCTGTGCTAAGCTTGTATGTACGGACGGGATAGTCCACTGTGGCGACCCTTTGCTGGGAGCAGCCCGAAAGGTCGACGACAACTTGTGCAATCTGTGCCAATATTCTTTATATACTGTTTCATTTTCAGCCATTCAATATTTGTATATATATTAGCCTCTATTTTATGTATTCCCAGTGCTGGAAAAGAACTTTCTGAGGAGTATCATGAAGCTGGATAAGTACTTGCTCACCCCACTTCCATACGAGTTGGACAAGGACCCGAATCTAACTAAGTCCACTCGAACCTACCTGGATGGAGACTCACTCACTCTCGCTGACTGCAACCTTCTCCCCAAGCTACATATTATCAAGGTTCCAAACATTATGTCTTTTATTATGTTCTATTATTCTTTTATTATTACTGTAGAGCCCTGAGCATGCCCTTTGACTCTTAACTGTACTAAAGCATTAGATTAATGCCATGATTGTGATAGAGTTTTTGATAGAGGAATGGGAAAGCATAAACAGGGTTGGTTTTACACAAACATTTATGACAAAAAATTATGTAAATATTTTAAAATATATATTTTTGACTGTATTAAATAAAACAATATTTCAAAATTTAACTCAGCTCAGACTTTTGGACCCCACTGTCTCTTCATTTGGCATTGTTTTTTGTGTACGGCCTTTTTATAAAACGATTGCACCATTCAGACGTTTTACTGTGGCTAAGAATCTCATCACCATAGTGTCCTTGAAGTTTTCTGCTTTTTTAAAATTCCTATATTTATACCTATACCTATATTTTATACCTATATTTATTCAAGGTCATGTAGATGAAGTGTCTTACGGTAACCCTAAAGCACTATGTGGGAAATTTTTTTTTAACTAAAACAAATGACTAGCAGTTTTTCCCCAGGCATCTGCTGGTTATGATAAAAGCCCTATACTGTATATAGCACATTAAAGTTTCAATCTTTGACAGGTGATTTGTAACTGTAGTGGGTAGTTATATAAGGGCTACATAAAAATTATTCCATTATTTACTTTTTATCCCAGCTTTCCTCTGTGTGGCTATGCAATATTCCTCTTAGGCAGGACTACGTAGTTCAATCAATTTGTAGTACTTCTTATTAAGTTACCCTTATGCAATGGGGTAAACAAGGTTAAATGCCAATGTATCTGTACAAATTCTACTTTTAACCAGAATGTTTGTGTATACTGACTGATAATGTTTCCTGTAATCACATTCTTCTTACTACATATGACTTGACTACACTCGTGCTTTTGTGCAAGTCGTTTTTGAATCACACTTGTTTATGCATTGTTTATTTGTTCTCTTTCCTCAGGTTGTGTGTAGGAAATATCGTGACTTTGAGATCCCTGCAGCACTCATAGGTCTGACTAAGTACCTGAAGGAGGCCTACAAGCGAGACGAGTTTTCACACACGTGCCCTAATGACGGAGAGATCCTGCTTGCCTACCACTCGGTGGCCAAATATCTCACAAAGTAGATCAGGGGAGGGGCGGGGCCTGGGAATGGAATGGTTCTGGGCAAGCCTTACGCAATATGTCTTGCAAAAAAAAATTCTATGTTAGAGGTTTCAAATCACCTGTGGTTTGTAGGTGGAGGTTCTTTTTGTACAAATGAGACATTATTTGCATTGTGAATGTTTTCCGCCTGTTTTGTTTCATATAAACGTGTTTGCTTATTAGTTATTATTGCTTTGGGTGCTGCCATATTCTCTGCATATATGAAATCATTGGTTTGTACAATTTGTAGTGTAACAATAACGATACTCATTAGAGGATTCTATTGGTTCCTGGTGAATTTATAATGGTTTTAAATAGTTACTAATGGTTTGTGTATAAGTTATCATGGTGTAAATGGTCCTAATGGTTTAAGGGGTGATGAGGGTGAGTTTTTCCAGATGAGTTTTATCATGCTACATCTGGTAAGAGAGTGAGGGTAGTTCAGTAGTTAAGATATTGGACTGCTGCCTCAGAGGTCCATGGTTTGAGCCACTGATGGACTGTTGAGCAAGGTCCTTCACCCTCAAAGTACTCATCATAATCGAGTGTCGAGCTGGTGTAAGTAATTATTGTAGAAACGGCTGATATTCCTCCAGGTAACCTGGATTAAGTGACAGGTGGTAGGTGGCATGCAGATGGATCCTGTCCCCCTATCCCCTAGATAAGTTTGAAGGTGTTCTAGAAATGTCTGGTGGTTTCCGACCTAGTATAATTTTTTTAGAATGAAGAGTTTATAAAAGAAAGACTTCTTGAATGTGAGTATAGAACAGTAAAGAGTTTGATCAAGGTTTACTGGTTTCCTCCAAACGCGAAAAAACATACATGCGAAATAGGCGGATTGGTAGTGCCAAAGATGTAAACAAATGCACGGTGACCTGATCTTGGACAAACAGACAGGGTGTTAAGGTCCATGATTAGGACTGGATCCATTAAGCTGTTTTGAAGACGACAAACTTCATTCACATTAAAGGTATCAAAGATCTGTAACTGAATCAAGACCTAAGACCAAATATTCTAATTATGGAATGTTTAATGGAAACCATTAGGACGATTTTTATCATTATTTTTTTCCATGCTTTTTTCCCCCTTTCTGTCTTTTAGTTCAATTCTGTGTAAAAAAAAAAATAAATAAAAAAAAAAGGCCCTAAAATAATAAATCGATTGTGACTTTTAAACTGTGTTGGTTTAATTTTGTTCAACCTTATTTGCACCTTTTTTTGCACAATTTACTAATTTACTAATAATTACTAAATAGAATTACTAAATAAGAATTTACTAAATAAGAATTATAATCACCTGCCTTATACTGAATAAATCCGCCCGTTTTTCCACCAAAATATTGATACACTGTGCGTTCTGAGACATTTTATCACAACCAGCATTAACCTTTTCCTCAATTTAATCTACACTAGCTCTTCTATTGGATCCGACTACATGGGCTAGACTTCACTCCACATGTGTATCAGTGATCCTTGGACACCCATGATCCTGTTGCCAGGTCACTGGTTTTCCTTCCTTTGATCACTTTTGACTTCTGTAGCCATCATGATTCTGCCTTTCTCAAACTCACTCAAATCATTACGCTCGCCCATTTTTTTCCTGCTTCCAAACACATTGACTTGAGAAAAAAAGGTTGCTGCCTAATACAGTACTAGTATATCCCACCCACTTCCAGCTGCCATTGTAACAAGATATTAAAAATGTAGTTACTGAGAGAAGAGTCAAATTGTGATGGCTGGAAAAGTTGTTGAGAACAAGTCCAAAACTGCAGCTCTTGTGGGATGTTCTCAGGCTGCAGTGGTCAGGACATACCAAAAGTGATCCAAGGAAGGAAAAGGGCAGTGGTGACTCAAATGGTTAAGGCTGTGGGTTACTGATCATAAGGTTGGGGATTCAAATCCCAGCAACAGCAAATTGCCACTGTTGAACCCTTGAGCAAGGTTCTTATCTGCTCCACAGGCACTGTTTTCTGGCTGACCCTGTGTACTCAATGATTTGAGTTTGAGAGTTTGAGAAAGGCCGAATCATGATGGCTACAGAAGTGGGTCAGAGCAAACCAAAACTGCAGCTCGTGTGAGATGTTCCCAGGATGCAGTGGTCAGGATATGCCAAAAGTGATCAAAGGAAGGAAACCGGTGACCTGGCGACAGGGTCATGGGTGGCCAAGGCTCGCTGATGGACATGGGGAGCAAAGATCCAATAGAAGCACAAGTCTCCATCAAACTGATGAAAAGTTTAACACTGGTTGTGATAGAAAGGTGTTAGAACACACAGTGCATCACTGTTATGGTGGGAAAGAGGGGACCTCCTCAAAACCTGGCAGGTGGTCATAATATTATGACTAATAATTGTATTATTGTGTTGAATATATATTTTATATATATATATATTTCCATTTCGCCTCCTTGTGGTTCTGGAGCTTATTGCAATAAAGCTTTTAAGTTTCTACACTCCACCTCCTGCGGGTTGTAGGCTGACATGGTTGAAAGGGCATTGGGGGAAAGTATCCAGCAGGAGACCGCAGCTAAACAACGGCGTCTCTGATTGGCTGGTTCAGATTTAAACAGCCAATAGCGAGAGGGAATACTCTCATGTCTCTGACAGCTGGAGTAAACAGCCGTGGTGTCAACATAGAAGTGAGAGAGCCTGGAGAAGTTTAGAATGAAGGAAAGGCTTTAAAAAACAAAACAAAGCAAAACGTATGAATAAAGAAATTTATGTTCTCACCTCTTTCCATTGGTAAGCATCATTTCTATCGTTTTAAGAAGAGCTGTAACGTTTACAGCGAGCTAACGGCAGTATAAACGGCTAACGTCTGAGTCCTGGTTTATCTGATCTCTGCTCCTCAGCCTGTTCCTGCTGTTTGCTGTTTGGGAAATTATTGTCCTGACAGTTGCGTAAACAGTTATGTTTTCTGTGGCGTGAATGAACTCAAGCTCAGTTCGCTCAATTCAAGCTTTAATGTTCTATAACCTTACTGTTTCTGCTGTAAACTCATGCCATGGTTACTTTACACTCTCCCCTGTGTATAGAAATGGGTGAAGACGGACTAAAATCCTGCTCATTTCCAGTAAGTGACTTATTATTTAACTTATAATTATAATTATAGCTCAGTCTTTTGTGGGAATACTGCACAGGGCCTTTTCCCTACCTTATTTATCTACACTACACTTTTTATTCTGCACCAGGATCTTCTCTCTAGGGTGTTGGTTTAAAGATCTGAGGATCCGGGTTCGAGGCCCGCTGTCGGTGGGTTGCCACACCCTGTACTACCCAGCCACTACATGCAGTGCCGGTTCCAAGCCTGGATAAAATGGCAGGGTTGCATCAGAAAGGGCATCCGACGTACAACCAGTGCCACGTTGTTGTAGGGACCGAATGGTCCGCTGTGGCGACCCCTTGATATATATGCATATCGTAAACTACAAGGAAAGACGTAGAATCAATTAAGCCATGTCTTGAGAAAATGTGTATATATTTATATTATATTTATATTAGGGATAGTATTCACTGTTACATCAGGCTGACAGTCACTGAAACCCGGGATCAGACTGCAAAACATCTACAGCGACGCCATATACTGTATGATTGGTAGGTGGAAGGCCTGTGTTCAATTCCCGACCAATGCTCAAACCCCAGCCACTGGATGCAGTGCCGGTCCCAAGCCTGGATAAAAGGGGAGGGTTGCGTCAGTAAGGGCATCCGGCATATATATCACCTGTGCCAAGTTGTTTTGCGGATCAACTGGTCCGATGTGGTGACCCATTTGACAAGAGCTGCCGCAAGGCAAAAATATTATCACGATACCTGTGGTGGTGCCGGTTTGATTGAAATTGCAATTCTATATTCTAAGAATCCTGATCTGATATTCCATTTTCCCCCGATTTTGTTAAAACCTTTTGAAAAGTTTAATGATTACTTGAATGTATCTCATTCCATATAACATTAGTTTTTATCCTTCAAAACCAAGCACAGCATTTAAACAATACAAACTAACTTTTGAGTTTAACATTTAACTTCAAATGAATTTAAACAAAAAGCTAAATTTTTACTGAGCAGCACGTATCTGTCAACTACCGTAATTAAATAAATAAACTAAATAAAAAACATTTCTAAACAAACTTGGAAGTAAAAAGGATAAATGCAAGCAATATCCTAAGCATAATCTAGACTAGACCTTAGTCCAGTACCTTTGCGAGGCACTGTAAAATAGATCTATCACTTCAAATGGTGTAAGTATGTAGATATAAGCTAGCTGTACATATTACACTGCAAGCTCAGTGTCCAGTGGTAGAGTTCATGTTGACTATTCTAAGAAATGTAAGAAACTGTCTCTCTCCCTCTGAGGAAGTTAGGAAGGAACTGCCTGAGGCAAACAGTAGCTGGTTTGAGGAAGATAATTTCCTCAAAGACCATTTTGTCTGGCTTCAAAGACACTTCCAGCACTTTGAACGATCAGAATCAGACTGTACTCATTTCATGACCTTATCATAATGTAATATTCGGTCTCGATGAAGAGCCATTTTGAAACGTGGGACTTTAGAGTTTTGACAGTTCAGCCAGTAAAATGCTCAACTCAGGATTTTTAGTTACTTCAAAGTTACTTTAGTTACTTCAAATTTGCCTTATCAAAATTGTAAGACCATTAAGTTTTTTTTCTTCTTCTTTTTTTTAGGGAACTGTTTTATTCCCTAATTTTATCAGGTGGTTTTTCTTATTAATCTCTTAATATCATCCAATAAGTAATAAATAGTGATAAGCAAAGCTTTAAAATTTATTTCATGCCTACTATAAGAACATTGCGTTTGATTATACATTACATTATGCTTTATTATTATGAATGTAGTCACTAAGATGTAAAATAACCAATATTTGATTTTGAAATTGTTCTTGACATTAAGAATTCAACCAAAAAAAAGTAATTGATAATGTTTGTTTTAATCTTAGTACCGATATAGTTATTTGTCTATTTTTATTTTATTGGTTTGGTAGGGTTTTCAGCACTGTCTTGCCATTTTTGCCAACATACAAGAGTACATGCAAAAAAAAAAAAAAAAACAGTTTCCACTCAGTAAGGAAGCCTAAATATATAGCAGCATACAGCAGCATTATTTGTGGTGTCATGTCACACTATGATGGTTACACTTTGCAGTTAACCTGCCGGTCACATGCTCAATGAACCATGTGAAGAATCAACTGTTTTATATGTATTTATTTATTTATTATTATTGATTCACAATAAAATCAATTACCCAATGACCCAATTAATGTCCGTCAGAGTGTACATACAGTATTACAAGCTGTGTTTTGTTCATTCTACATTCATTTTGTATGACCAAATAAAACCTTATAATATTGAAGCCATAAATTCTAAAGTGTGTATACACATTGTGTTTTGCTTCAGGTTACACTAACTGGAACGGACTTTCGTGCCCGTGTGCAACAGTTTATGGAGGAAAGGATGCAGACTACAATGGTACTTCACACAGAGAGTCCCTTTTGTAAACCTACTATTATATACTGTTCCATTCTAGAAGTCAAATGTAGGAATTGAGAAATACATATTCGACCCACTGCTGTTAAACAAGTCATGAGACGAGTCCTCGTGGATTGTGTCTCATGTCCCCTCTATTACTAGATTATGCATCATGTGAATCACCTCTCTGTTTTGCAGCTGACAGGTGTGTTGATAGGGGCCGTTGTGGCAGTGTGCCTTATAGGCATCTCCGTGCTCTTCCTCTACCGTAGATACAAGTTAGCGAGTAAGTTTAAATCTTTTTTTTATCCCTACACCATTTTTTCCCTACTGTACCACTTGTGACTCAAATGGCTAGCGTAAGATATCACTTTATGTATATGTATATATGTGTGTGCCCTTTATTAGTCAGTGTGACTCATAGTGCTAACCATTATTAGAGTGTCATGAAGATGCTAAAATAAGGTTAAAACACATATTCTGCGCTGATATAAAATATTTTTTATAACCAACAGCACTTTATTTCTCTTATACCACAGTCATTTTCCATTTTTCAAAAAAGAACGAGGCATCATACATTATAACTCTTTATTCTCACATTTAATGTTGTTAGTTAGTTCCAATTTCCATAGTGTTATAACATCTTAAGTCTTTCTTTCCCGCCCTCAACAAGAAAACAATATTTACTGAGAAGCTGGAGAGTGCAAAGTCCTCTCTTCTGTGGTGAAAAACATATTGACTTCTTACAGAAAAGTCATTAAGTTGCTATTATGGAAATGATTACTTATAACAAGAAGTGCATTAATATAAACCTTACCTGCCAGCACTGCTGTTAACTGTGACATGCTGTTATAGACAACTAATCAGCTATTATTAAGAATCAACAGCACACTGTTGTGTAAATATAAATAAATTAGTTTACAGTTCATTGTGCCATGTGTTTTGCAGGTCAGCAGACGGGGACGCCTCGGTACCGATTCAGGAAAAGAGACAAAGTTCTTTTCTATGGGAGAAAGATCATGAGAAAGGTTCGTGTAAAGTTTTGTAATACTGTGTGAACTTTCCCATGCCTCTACGCTCATAAAACAACCGCTTCATTGTGCTTCACGATTCCTTATGTGGTAACACTTCGGATAGTCCCTGTTCAGACGAGTATATGTACAAATAACTCGTGTTTGTCGAAACGCTTTTGTCTAACAGTAAATGATAATGTGTTTCCTATCGATTTCCTCTCTATGACTTCATATTAATGATGTATGCGGTGTACATGACACAGGACACCTGGCCCGAAAGCTTAAATATGCTTTCTTTGTTGATAAAAAACGAGAACGACACATCATGTGTGCGTGTGTGTTTCTCTCTGTCTTATGGTTCGGGGCTAGAAGGTGAGGGGTATCAAGGTGTGGCGGACACAACAAGCAATATGAATTCTTTTTCATAATTCATCCTAGAACTTACAGTTGTGGCACTTTTCATGCACCTAACAGTCCCTAGGCCTCAAGTGTCAAATCACTGAGCAGATCCTGATCACTCCAGAATTCAGCCATTAAACAGATTCTGGTTCTGATCGGATCATGATCGCTTCTCGTTCTGTACCTTAAACCCTGATACTTGTCAGTGATTTAATTTTGAAACATGAAATTAGATTCTGTGAACAAAAAAATATTCCAAGCAAAAAACTAACTAGCAGTGCAGAACTGCATACTCACAGAGCAGAACTGATACTTGACAAAAATTATGGTGGCTGCCATGTTGGTAGGTATGATTTTGCATGTAAAAACTAACACACATTTAATGTAACCTAGATATTCTTACCCATAACAGGCCTGGTGCGATTCAGTTGCAATCGATAACAAACGCATTTAGACATAATGACCTGTTTGAAATCTTACCTAGATCAAAATATGTTTTAAACGACACCAAGAAAATTATCTGAGCAGATGCGAAGGTTGTCCTAGCTCGAAGGGCCTGATATCGGCAAGTCGGCATTTTTTATAATTTTTTTAATACAAATCTTATTCCATAGAAACGCGCCTAAATTTACTTAATTCTACTTGTGGCGGAGTCACAACTTTCCTCTAACCACTAGATGGCACTGTTTATTGTGTCATTGCAAGGACGGAATCCCGTCCAAATTTCCGCACATTTCACAGCTCTATATTCTGTTAATTTCTTTTTCATTTGCTTCCTGTCAGGTCCAGACGCTGTCCTCCACACCCTCGTCTACATCAGTCTCTAAACATCGCCCTCGGAAAAGACCTAAAGTCTTGAGTATAGCTCGAAGGTATTTGCTTAAAAGGCTCAGCGATACTTATTGTGCAATATTTGGTAACACAGCCTGTGTAAATGTCATAACAGTTTTCGTCAAGTAGCAAATGCAAATTTGCGAACTGAGTCAAAGTTTTGACTCCTGATTGTTGAATTGCAGGATATTGCGGATAAAGAAGGAGCCCCCGACCGTGCAGCACAAGGAACCTCCTCCCTCTCTGCTGGAGGCAGACCTTACAGAGTTCGACGTGCAGAACTCCAACTTGCCCTCTGAGGTGCTTTACATGCTTAAGAATGTCAGGTTGGTAATTCTGACCGGTTGGACAGATTATGTTTTGTAGCATGCGTGACTTGGGGGCAACAGTACGAACTAGTAGTGAAAAGTTCATTCAAGCTTTTTTTGGTGTCTTCTTACAGTTAAGACCAACTTAAACTAATGGTTTTAGTGCATGTGTTTGACACTTTGCACGTTCAGAAAATGAGTGATTAAATAAACACACGCACACACAGTAAAGAAAACAGAGTCATTTGTTGAGGCTATGATTGCATCATTGTGCAGTTTTTTTTCGCAACATGTACAAAGTTTTATTTATTAGCTATGCATAGGCTGCATTAGGTTATGCTTTTTAGTATTGATAGGTTTTTTTTTAACAGCTTCATTTTTTAAATTTAGTTATATTTGTGTCATCCAGCAGTTGAACTAAATCTAGTTCTCAGGAACAATGCTGAACCAAATACTTCTTTCCTGTGAAACCTGATAAAGCCATCACTTATTCTGTCTTCATTACACTCATATACATCATTCCTAAATTATCGGAAAACTATTTATAAGTAAAGTTAAGTTTTGTTTCTTGTTTTTGATCGTGCAGTGAAAAAAAAAAAAAAAAAAACACTTCGCCTGCACATCTGACCGAGGTCCAAAATGACTGCAGTGTGGTTTGCTATTTTTATAATCTGCTCCTCTCAAAGAATACTTCATTCTTGTAACTCATGCGACCCCTACCCATTTAAAGATGCTGAGCGTTTGTTGTAACCGTGATGATAATTTTCTTTTCTGTGGTTTTTGCGTGTGTGTGTGTTGCAGAGTGCTGGGTCACTTTGAGAAACCTCTGTTTCTGGAGCTTTGTCGACACATGGTGTTCATTGAGCTGCAGGAGGGCGAGGGGCTGTTCAAGCCGGGAGACGACGATGACAGCATCTATGTGGTGCAGGACGGGAGACTGGAGCTGTGCATCCGTGAGAATGTGAGGGTCAACCACAGGAAACGTGTCACAAATTGATTTTATTACTGGCAGCATGAGATACAGTACATGAGTTACTTCGCTTTACAGTATGGTAGGGTCAAAGATGAGATGCACTTGTTGTTGTGGACACTATACCCAGTCGTTGAGATGTAAATCTAAATTTGGTGATCCAGGTATATATAAAAATATAAATGTGAGTAACGACCCAGACTTAACTATTGGACTTAACTCGATAACTCTAATTACATGCAAATAAAAATAGGAAACCCTCTATGGACTGTTTTTTCAATACTGTTATAGCAGTTATCAATTTCTTACTTGTGTTTGTTTAATCATGTGAATATGTATCTCAGGATGGAACAGATCCAGTGGTGAAGGACGTGCTGCCCGGAGACAGTGTTCACAGCCTGCTCAGCATTCTAGACATCATAACAGTATGTCTCTCTCACTGTCTCTCATTTGTTCTTTGTTCTTCGTCCTTCATCTAGTGCCAGCACACAAAAGTTAATCACTTCCTTACACTTTTTTCCCCCCATTCTCATCCTCTACTGATTTGTTCCGTAGGGCTATCCTGCTCCGTATAAGACCGTGTCTGCTCGAGCAGCTGCCCGCTCCACCATCCTGCGCCTGCCTGCCTCTGCTTTCGAGGCTGTGTTTGAGAAATATCCAGAGACACTAGTCAGAGTTATACAGGTATAGACTCAAATCTGATCGAAACTAACATCTCATGTTTAGTCCTAATGTCGAATTCAGGTCAGTTATGTTTTATTTGTATTATATCGTTAAATTTTTTTTATCAGGAAAATTTTTTAATTTATATGCCGAAAGAGAGTTAAACAAAGGCAACATGAGGAAGAAACTTCAAAAGTAACTCAGATTTTCCCCTGATGTTCTCACCCATCGCATAAGTGACGCAAATGACTTCGCCAAAGCGCATCTTTTCCAACTTCCGCTCATGTTACAGAACAGCATAACTCAGAGGAAAGCACTCTCCGCCTGCAATGTGCTCACACAAGACTATGATTGGCTTGTGTCACTACCCAAGAGAGCGGCTATGGATAACTGTCACCTCACCCGGGAGTCGAATTTACGATCTCCGGAGCATGGTGCAAACGTGTTACTGTTGCACCGCTCGCGAGCCTTGAAACCCGCTCTCTTTTGGAATTAGGAAAAGCATTACTCTTCTACAGTTGTATACTATTAATCAATACTATCCAGATTACTGATTTATATTTTATGAGGTCTGTGGTAAGGATGGGAATCACCAGGAGCCTCTAGATATGATATTATCATGATACCTACAGTATGTGCTGATTTGATTTGTATTGCGATTTTCAATTTTAGAAATACCCCAATTTTGATATAATTTTTTAAAATTCTAAACATGCAACACATAGGAACAGTCCGAGTGCACCACCTGTAGGAGTCTAGTGGAACCACAACATTTGAACACTTTAAATGCAAATTTCTTTTTAAATAAAAACAACAACAACAACAAAAAAAGTAATGAATTGATCATGGAGCCAGTGTGAAGATACATAAATTGCCACACAAAAGACTTGAGATATGTAACTGAAATCTACATTTTATGCTTTCTACATCTACATCTCATGCGTTCCATAAACAACCGGTTTTTACCAAGAAATGGGACAAACAGAAAAGCTTAAAAAAAGGGATTCACTATCAAAGCCATTACAGTGCGTCAGCTCTTGTAGACACACACTAACATCATTTCCTTTGTTCTAATTGTTTTGCTAGTCTGGTGTATGTTCAATTATGGATTTGTGTTAATTAAAACTAATTTAATGAATAAATTAAATTAGTTATCTCATGAATTGAGCTACTTCGCCTTGACAGCGATTCAGTTTGACACCCATCGATTGAAAATCACAACGTCACATTAATGAGTCACAGGAATTTACACAAACTCAAATAACTGAGTTATTTTTTTTAGAATCTAGTTTGAACAATAAGGCTCAATGATTTTTCTTTTGACTGAATTATAAACTTCTCTTATGTCTTTGCAACTCTACCCAGGTAGCTCCAGGATCTACCTGGATTCTATATAATTTTTTATATACTGTAGTTTTTTAAAATAAGGGGAAAGGGTTACTGGAGTGGTGTTGATTGATGTAGTAGCATCCATTGGGGCAGTGGTGGCTCAAATGGTTAAGGCTCTGGGTTACAGACAGGTACGTTGGGGGTTCACGCCCCAGCACTGCCAAATTGCCACTGTTGAGCCCTTGATCAAGGCCTTTAACCCCATCTGCTCAATGTGTGCTGTATCTGATCCCAGCTGGGATTTTTAACTGGGAGATGTGAAAAAATCAATTTCACTATGCTGTAAGTTGCATGTGACAAATAATTAAAATCTTAATCTTAACTGGGGTTTCTACATGTTTTTAGATCATCATGGTTCGGCTGCAGAGAGTGACCTTCCTTGCCTTGCATAACTACCTGGGACTAACCACTGAACTCTTTAATCCAGTAAGAGAATGCACACACACGCACACACACACATGCAACACATACACAAACATACATACATATTTCACTGAATAGAAGTAAATTCTTGTCATTATGAATTGCAATATGTTCCCCAACATAATGGAAATGTTTCTTCTTCACAGAGGGTTTAAAACCTACACACACCCTGTACAGTCATACTGAGAATCACACATGCCCACAGTTACAGTACATTCACACATACGTGCACCCTACTGATCCTACTCATGCACAAAGACACACACCAGTTCAGAGTTATTTCATGCTAAATTAATTCCAGCCTCACTCTCGCCTCCGGGTCGGCCATAAAGTGCAGTGAGAACGAACGAAAGTGATCACGGGGCCATAGTTCTCATTTAAAGGACACTGGCTTTACTGCCTTCCGGGCCATCAATCTCAGCCATTCCTCTCACCACCTTAGCTGTGACGGAAATCATAGATTGTCACCCACCTCCTCATTCCAGTAAACTATTAAAAAATCTCACGGATCTGGATGAGCCGTTTGTCCTCTTTGACTCCTGACTCGATTTTGTCCTATTTTTTGTAAACATCTTTTTCGCTCCGTCATATATTAACCATAGGCTATCATCGTGTCCTCTGCTGATGTAGAATAAACTGGGATTAATTCCCTCATATCCCTTGTAGTTCCATACATCTGCTTGTACTTTGAGATAAACATGTCTTGTGGAACATAATGATAAAGGGTTATATAAACCCCATTTGCTTTTTCATTAAAATGAAATCTGAATGCTGGGAAATAAAACCTGATCGACTGTCTGTTTTGTGCTTCATGTTGATAGGAATCACAGGCTGTGCCTCTGACTTCAGTCAACAGCGTGATTGCTGAGGGAAGCCCCACCCGTGTCCCTCGCAGACCACACACTCACACACCGGTAGACGAAGATTACAACCAAGGACATGCCGATTCGACAGACTCGGGTACAAACACGTACAAACGAACAGACTAACATAAATTACAGCGCATTTCATTGCATGTTTTGAATTTTTTTTGCTGTCCAGATGGAGGGAAAACTGCTTCATCAGAGAATTTGTCTGCAGTTATCAGAAAACCTCGGTCTGTCTCGGCACCAGTGGACAGCACAGGTATTGCCTCTCACTTTCGTCAAAGTGATGCACCATGCTCTCTGGCTGATGTATTGAAGTATTTTTAGGAAGGCTTTAGGATTCCAAGCAGATGTTTGTACATTCAACTCACAGCACTGCTAATAGTCTGGAGTCTCCCAATAAGAATCCCAGAAATATAAATGAATCTACTTATTTGATGGTGGTACAGAGGTTTCTTTTTCAAGCATGGTGGCAGGCGGGCGATTGAAGGTTTGTGTGCACGCACGACAATTTTTGGCTATTTATTGCTTGAGCAACACAGGACCTTTTGATATGTAATTTCTGTTTAAAGTTTAAGTAAAACAAGGAGAGTATTAATAAGGTGTATTTATTGCGAATAAGTAACTGTCGAAGCTATCAATTACTGTGTAATTGTATATAAGAAGTTAAATCCACATAATGAAATATCAAATAATAATAAAACTAAAACTATAATAATCTCGGAAGTCGGCGCAAACTGCAGTTAGAAGTGCTCAGCAATTTGAAGCGAACTGCTGATTTTCTTGTCATGAGCACAGTGCGCGTGACTCATTGCTGCACTTCATTTTTCTTGGCCTTGAAAATGAAGTTTCACTATTGCACCATCCTATGAAATTCTCCCACAAGAGGCCCATTTTTCAGGATCTTCTCATACAGGCTTTCAAATCTAAGCGCAATGCATTTCCATTTCAAACTTTGTTTTCAATCTATAATACACTCGCAGGTTATCTTTGAGGTTCTTTAACTACTTTGGGTCCCAGCCAGATGTTCTATGCTCGCTTGCATTTGACCCATAGCCTGTATACCAGCGTCACTGAGGCTTGTACCAAAAGCCCTCGCTCTCGGCCCCTCTTATCTCTCTTCCTCCTTTTACTTCTTCTCTACTTCACCTCTTTTCTCCCTCTTCATTTGTTTATAGAGAATGGGAGAAACGTAAAAAATCTTTTGGCTGAGCATACACTGGTTTAGTCTTCTTAAGTGGTGCCGTAATAGCAAAGTGTCAATAGCTGCCAAATTACAAAGGAGCCCTTCTCAAGGAGTGTCCTCCGGTACTGAAAGGTGAAGCCGAGTGCTTAAACAATTCTTAGAATGTTCACTTGGGGGGGCTGCCTCCAAAAGCGAGTCAATCCCCATAGAGCCCCATGTTGAAATGCCTTTTAAAACAGAAATTAAACATGTTTACAGCCTGGTACAAAAATGTCCTATTCTTGACAGCTGTATAGGGGTGAATTTTTATGTAATTTATCAGTTAAAATTTAATTAAGTTATGCAAAATTAGGGGCATGGCCAGTTAGAGTGATGGCTGCATTGCAGGCTGCACTAACTGTCTGCTGTGCATCAGTATAGCTAACCAGTTACCTGGAATCGTTGACTTAGCAGGAAAAATTGGGGAGTTGACACAGGATGACGTGTAGAGTATGGAAGACGGAGTAAAGTCGAATGGATTAGCGTATAAATTAACGTTAGTTACCATCTTAGTTATGCTAAATTTAAAATTCCAAATAACAGTGAGGCTCCTTTTGTTCCCATTTATGGATTGATCTGGGTTTAGTTCAGCTCCTGTTATAGGTGAAACACTGTTGTACTAATTGATTGTATTCTGAAGGTAAACCTGGATAATTATGTTCAGGTTAAGATTCAACATTGGCGATATTCTCGACTTAATTTTTTAATGCGTGTTAAAGTTGTAGTATTAGAGCTAATATTGTCCAATAATAAATTTTGCGTTTGCGGCCCAGGATCCCCTTATTCAGATTTCAGCCTGGTCCTGAACTGAACCACTATCGCAGTCCAGACTGTCACTAAGCTTAATTTGTCTCGTGGAACCTGGTCCTGATTGTTTGTCTAAGCAGGGATAGCTGGTAACGACCTGAACATGGCATATGAACGAGCGAGAGTGACCATGGATGATCCACTGCCAAGCCCTGTTCACTACAAGGTAATGCTGCTGCCTGATATTTTCCCCTCACATACTCCAACTGTTCAACTGTTATACATGTGAAACTGCATTCACTGCATTTATATTTCTTCTTTCCAGTCCATTTTGAAGAAGTCTGTGACCATGCTTCAAGCTCCATCTGCGGTATATCACTACACGGAGGGTGGGGAACGCTCTGATGTCCCACCCAGTAAAGTGGGTGCCATCTTCCAAGCAGCCAAGAAAGACTTGTTGGGAATTATCCAGCTGCAGGTGAGTGAGCGAGGATCATACAGAGAGTGTTATGGGCACAGTTTAAATCACCCAGTCCTATTTCTCTGACAGAAATTTGCTGAATTTTTGCATAAAAATAATTCATTTGTGTGAATAACACAAAATATTTTAATTATTATTTATATTTATTGTTTCAGAAATGTGTTCAAGAGAAAATTATTATATAAGTATTATTAAAAAAATACATTTTACAGTGCACAAGGCTAATTATTCACATTACAGCTCTAAACATCATAAAAATATAATAACGTTTACTATACAACAGCAGTGCCTAGTAATCTGATTGGACGAGAGACATTCTAGAAGTGATGATGATAATAAAGCATAACACGTGACACAGGTGTTTTAACATTGGTTAATTACACTAACTGACTGTCGCCAGCGTGAGTGGAAGTCGGATGGTTTGGTCTGTGGTACTGAGGAGAGAGCAGCTTACTGCCAAAACCACATTGAAAACCAGTTACTGAGTGCTTTCAGCCTGAAAACATCTGATAATGTTATGCCATATTAATAAAACACTTTCTCTTTAATAATTGCTGCTAAGTTGTTCAGAATTGCCTCTAAACCATCAGGGTTGTTCCAGTGTGGAACAAGTGATTGTACACCCTAAGTAACAGACTATGTTTCCATTTAACACTATTTGGGATTCAACCAAAGGAACCCCAAAAGTTGAAAGCTGACACATGTTGTTCCTGAGCTGCCAGTGATCCAGAATCCCTCTGCCCTCTGGACCTGGTGCCCTGCTTCTGGTTGGAGATCTCATCACAGGGATGCCCCGTGTGTCTCTTTGGGATGCGTCCGGTGTCTGGGGACGGTTTCACTCTACCATGAAGACGGTTCTGGCCTTGACTGATGTTGACAGCTGTTTTTCTGATGAGTTGACTTGGCTGTAGTGGCTCGATAGTTCAGGACTGGAATTTCCTATGAGTCTACCTGAGCCTCCAATAACTACCTGGACTCCATAATAACATCAATTAACTGTTATAGCTGAACTGCCTGCCACCTAACACACAGTATGAATGCAGATCAATTCCTGCTTCCAGTTTCAACCAAATGAGGATGGGTTCCCTGTTGAGTCTGGTTCCTCCGAAGGTTTCTTCCTATTGCCATCTCAGGGAGTTTTTCCTTGCCACTGTCGCCCTCGGCTTGCTCACCAGGGACAATC
>JAQMYK010000011.1:20895393-20913144 GCA_030014345.1 Clarias buthupogon | reverse complement strand
TTATTTGGTTTACAAATTGGCCATGAACTACCCTTAGGCCACAAGGCAAATATTTTATAGTGGTAGCGAGGTTGACTAAGCTGACAACATTAGATACCTCGGTTTGAATAGGGTTGCTTCAGAAAAGCGTTTCCGTACAGTTTTAAGTAAAGAAAAAGATTTTATTTTTTTATTGTCATTGCATCTGAGTCCTTTGTCCTCAAATATTAGTTGTATTTGATCAGTATATGCAGGAAGGGTTTGTATTCACCTATCATTGACATTTTTCTCACCCATACAGTATTCGCTCATTGTTCCTTCTGTGAATTTTATATTCAAGATTTTTTTTTTCAGTTAACTTGCATTCTAGAACAAGCCTGTAGAAGCTTCTCTTGATATTTTTGCAGATCACAGATTGCTGTTATTTCATCATTTGTAATTTGTTCACAGTGTACATCTGTAGCCACAGATGTAGTGTACATGCTGCCAGCTACTACACTGTTTCGTAAATGTGAGGTCTTTGTACAAGAAAGTTCTGGTCTATATTTTGTTCCATAACTGTGGGGCTTTGTAAAAGAAAGCATTGTCTTTATTATATGAGGTACTAACAAATAGCTTGCATCTTTTGTTTAAAGTAGTGGGCATGGTGGGTAATATAATAGTGGCACTATACCATTCAGTGCTTTATAGCAAAATAGTTTTTTTTGAACCAGTGCAACATTTCCCTGGTTTCTCTCTATCATGTAATGAATAAGCAGAAATACTGCTTATATTTCTTACATTTTCTGAGATGAAAAAAGGCTATACCTGTGATATTATCTATATGAGCTTGAAATGAAGACTGAAATCATTAATTATACCAGGGTTACTTTTTACAAGGTGTCTTTTACTGTTGCACATGATGAAACAGAAATGCCATACAGGGTTACTGAGTAATCAGAAAGTTTACTTGTAGCTCCATGTGGCTCTAGTACAATTATTTCTCTCTTTTCAGAATTAAGGAGAAGGAAGGTAATAAGCATCCCGTGTCTACAGTCCTTTACTCATTCCCCAAATTATTAAACTGGTGTCTCTCTTCTGGCTTTGTTGAAATTTAAAACTGTGTGTCATCAGCATAAAAGGGGAAGCTAATGCTGTGTTTTCAAATGATATTACCCAGAGGTAGCATATAGAGAGAGAAAAATACAGTGGGCTTAAAACAGAACCTTGCAGAACACCAAACTTTGGAATGTTACAATTAACATGTGTAAACTGATAAATAACAATCAGCCAAATAAGATTTGAGCTGGAAGACAGCCTTTCCCATAACTCCTACAACATTTTCTGATCTAGAATTAGATAGAATCGTAGGCTTAAAAGCTGCAGTTTTACAAGCAACAAGACACAACTGTAATCAGTGGCCAGGAGTAGGTAATTTACCACTTTAACAAGTGCTGCTTCTGTGCTACAGTATGATGAGCCCCAAATCCTGACTGATATGTGTTTCATGAATGTTGTGCCTGTGTAGGTATGAACATAACTTCTTTGCTACAACTTTTTCTATGATCTTGGAGATAAAGGGGAGGTTTGATTTTGCACTATAGTTGGACAGCTGACCTTCAGATGTTGAAGTCAGGTTTTTTTAATTGGTGGCTTGATAACTGGGAAGTTTAGGTACATTGCCAGTGTTAAGGAAATGTAAAAATATGGGTTAGGGGTAGCTTGGTTGTTAAGGCTTTGGGCTCTGGTTCTGAAGGTCCCAGGTTCAAACCCCACAACCACCAAGATGTCACTGTTGGGCCCTTGAGCAAGGCCCTTTACCCTCAACTGCTCAGATGTATATTCAGATTAAAATGTAAGTCGCTCTGGATAAGGGCATCTGCCAAATGCCTAAATGTAAATTTGACCAGTATGTCCTCTTTAATATGTTTAGACAACAGACTTTTGTCTTTTTAGATTCTCATCTGTTCACCATTTTGAACCAATAATCTTATTCTTTCCCTTTTCTCTCTTTGTTTTTCCTTCAATTAAACATGAGTACAGAAATTTCCGGAAGCACCTTCGAATGGTGGGCAGCAGAAGAATGAAAGCTCAGAGTGAGTCATTGTGTGTGCCTGCATATGAGTGACTTATTAAGTGCATGATTGACATCATTTGAGCATTGTTCATTTGTGTGTCTTATGTTTTGGTATGTACAGGCATGGTATTGCGTTTGCATAAGTCTTATGTGTACATGGATTGCTATGAGAATGTATCTCAGTGTGCATGAGTAGATATGAGCATTAGTGGTGTGTGTGTGTGTGTGTGTGTGTGTGTGTGTGTGTGTGAGGGTGATTCTGGGTGGTCCTGTTCTTCTTGATGATGATTATTACGATAATGAACTGGAGCTAGCTCTTGGTCTTACACTGTGTGCTGAGGGTTTGTTTGAGTGGGATACGAAGAAACAACAGGGAAATCGAAACAACAGCGTTAAACTAGGCAATGATGGACTGAAGGTGAGAAATGTGTGTATGTATATGTGAAGCATGTGGTTAGTGGTCCTGGCGTCTCTACGTCATGTGTGACACATATTACGTATGCGGGTACAGTGTGAGAGGAGTGAGTAATTGAGGGGAGAGAGAGAGAGAGAGAGAGTGTGTGTGATCATCTCTCCACCTCCACTAGCCTTTGCAGAGCGCAGGGCGAAGAGCTTCAACCGCTCCTGGAGCGACCCGACCCCGGTCAAGCAAGACTCGCTACCCGACTCAAAAGACAGTGAGTCAACCCATTAACCCACCGTGCACACTGGATTGATTACACACATGTACAGACACATTCATCATATGGTCAAGTATACTGTATGTAAGAAATGCACATGTATATATACAGACACCTTATTTGTTCGCACCGTAATTCTAGGACTAATTATAAGAAATCCGCATTGAAAAACATACAGGTCTACACTGTGTATGCTGCACATTAAAGACCTGTATGACTTTTAATGCAAATTTTTACAATTAGTCCTAAATAATTCCCACGCACTAGCTAGTTCTTTATGTTCAAATAATAATGATAGCATTACCCAGAGTCCTAGGAAGTATAATTTGGCCTGAGGCGAAAAGAGTGGCATTCTTCTGTGCCTGCTCTCCCCTGTTCTCAATATATGACCAACCCAAAGAGCAGAGTCACTTAAACGGTCTTGGACTCCTGTTGATTTACTAAGATTCGAACTGACGAGTAGATGTGTGCATGAGAACTAGAAAGCCTTGTATTACAGCAAAAAAATTGCAAGCGCAACAACCGACCCAGCCAACAGGTCTCCCCAAAAATAATAAAACTGTGACTCTTTGTGTTTTCTATTGGCTCGCACTTCCATGGTTTGTAAATTCATGGTATGAGCTTGTTCGTGACTGAAGGCCATGTTTAGATTTGGTGACAACATTTTAAAGGAAAAGATATTCAGGGAAAGATATGTAGATTCTTTTAGAATAAAATTTTTTTTCTCGAGTCAAAAAATTCATATTGCGATACAGAATTTCCCATAAGAAATAATGTAAATGCAGATAAACCGTTCGAGCCATTCAAAGATATTACCAATTTACAACACTATAATCATATTTTGCGAAAAGTATTAATTAGAAAAGACATTCGTAATGAAATAAATATACATTATATATACATATACATTTGTGAAGCTGCTTTGAGAGAATGACCATTGTTAAAAGCGCTATATAAATAAAATTGAATTGAATTAAACCTCACCTTAATGTCTTGATTTTTTTCTTGATTTATACAGAAAATCTTCTTGCTATGGTCCTTGATAACTTTCTTTGCACCCATGGTGTCAAAATCTTGCACAAAATGCAAAAAAGAAATATTTTAAACTCACTTTGTTTGGCTTTCCACTGACGCAATCACGTTTTGAACGGCTCCCAGACAAACCCGCAACTTAACCGGCGTTCAATTCGGTTCTTTAGTTTGTATGCCGAAAATGTTTTAAGATGCTGTTTCAAATCTCTTGCATACTGTAATTGGAATTCTTAAGGCGTAATTTTGGGAGGGCATTTGTATGCATTAAAAAAAAAATTTTTTCCCCCTACAGCATAAAGACCCCCAGGTACAACAAGAACAAAATTTTAAAGGGGATCTATTATGCAAAAGTCACTTTTAGACTTTTAGATGGGTCTCCAGTGAGCGTGTGGGCGTCTACAACCAAAAAAAGGCAGGAAAATACTTTCCCTGCTTTTATTTCCTCCATTTTTCTAGGGTTCAAACAGGCAAATTAGTTTTTTTCTCCCAACGTGACGTCATGTAAAACAAGCCTATTGTTCTCTACTGAGGCGTGGCTCAGCAGTAGCTCGTTTTCATGAGCACTGGAATAGGAAGAAAAGTGAATCAGAGGAATTTTGAGGTATGAAAAATGCATTATCTAAGTGGTATTTCAGCTGGAGCATAAACAGACACACTTTACGAGACCTTTTAGAAATAATAAAATATGGGACCTTTCAGCCCAAACAACTAGGGGATGGATGCAAATATTCTGTCAAATCTAAGATAATGGAAATGGATTCCACCTTCATTTTTCAGCAACTTATAAAATACTGCTTGATTCAGTACATCAGTAAATAGAAATCATAATGCATGTTTTGTGACTACAGACCGAAACATTTAGAGCTTTTGGGTAACGTCCCATGCACATGCACAGATCTACTCATGATCAATCAGTGAAATTTTGAAAGCTTAGACAACTGTTTGATTTGAAACCTTAAGGTTTAGGTTTATAAAAGCACCCCCCTTCCCCCTGTATTCACCATAACAAGCCACTTATTACACTCTTACACGCACACACACAGAGTGCTGTGCCTCTTCTGCTGCTGACTCTGACCTTGTCTGTTTGTCTTCTTCTGAGTGGGGCTCTGTCTCCAATTTTGTGTTCCTCACTCTCTCTCTCTCTTTCTGTGAGTATCTGTCTCAGCTGGAATGTCTAGGGCTTCAGACTGTGTGTTCGTATGTGTGTGTGTGGGTGTGTGTGTGGGTGTATGTGGGTGTATGAGGGTGTGTGGGAGTGTGTGTGTATGTGTGGTCTGCAGATTTTGTGTCAGCATGTGACATCCTATATGTGTAGTTTGTAACCGCTTTGTCTCTGTGTGCCGCCTACGCTATATGGGGAATTTGTGTCTATGGGAAGAGGGAGCTGTCTGATTGTCAATTTGGTCTTATTATCCAAGTGTTCATTTCTCTTTATTCTTTCATTCCTATGCTGCCAGGTATTTTTGTGCTTTTGAAAGAACTTTCCAGATTGTTGATCTCTTCATCTATTCCCTTTTGCCATCTGTGTGTCATGCAGTCTATGCACTACGCTCAGTCTGCAGCTGCTGTCTGTCTATCTGTCTGTCTGTCTGGGAACTGACCTGAGTCTGGGGTGTTGTGCTTTGCCATATCGTGTTGTCCTTTAGGTGGAGAGGTGCCGTCTGCTGCACAAGACGAAGGAGGCTGCAATGACACGGGCTGGGAGGAGGAGAAAGAGATGGAGAGACTGGCCTGTGAAAGCGATGACTTCATCCCTCCTAAAGTCATGGTGAGCTTTGGCAACTTTTCTAACGAAAAAAAAAAATCAATCAGGAGGCGGAGCCGAGCCCATTCGTTATGATTGCTTTAGTTCCGAGTGATTTATGTCTCACTGAGATAGACATGAAATAAGTGATGTACTGTATATACATATATATTTTTTGCCATCTTGTCTCTGTACATCTTATGTACCATGGTGCATACAAGAAAGACATATGTTTTACATATATCTTTACTTTATAACTCATATTTAATGCTTGCACATACTCTCAGATCTATTGTGTTACAATACAAAGGACGTATTACACTCAGAATGTGTTCCTAAATGTACTGTTGCAAATCATAAAAGAGAGCTGGCAATAGCATAGCATATACTTCAATTTGACATTGGTTTCAGGTTTCATAATATTATAAATAAGGCTCCTGAAGAGGTCAATACATCTGGTACACTGCCATCTCCAATAAAAATGATTTAAATGGCAGTTTAGTCTGAGATGGTGTTTACAGCCTGGCTAGGACGCTTGCAACAAAGTGAAAATGTGTCGGGCAACCTCCTTGTCTTCTGGTTTGAGGAAATAAAATACTAACTAATGATTTAGGAAGTGATCTATTTTTTTTATTTGATGCTTAGGGTCGATCGATGCCCTCCTATAGTAGACGTAAACCAGTGCTAAAAAGAATAGGAAAAAGAATCCCTTTTTTAATCAGTCTATAATTAGATTATTTTCATTTTCACTGCATAGGTAAAAATTTATTGGGCTGCATCAAGCAAAGAAAACAACTAAGGAGATTTGAAGGCGCTGTAACTTGCAAAAGATTCCTTCAATACATTATTAAAACATGGTAGGATTTGGCTAATCTGTAAACTTTGTGAAAGAAGTGTGGTTAGAAAAAAGAATCATGAATAGAGATCCTAAATACTTAAAACTCTAAAAACTCCTAAAAACTCCTAAATGGAGTTGCATTGTTGAAAATATCAAGGGTAGAAAACAGTGGTTAATATCGAAAGTAAGAGCATTTCCATACACACACTGTGATGAGAATTCACAGGATTGGGGATAAACAGCTGTGTGGCCATAAGAGAACCACTTGTCAGTGAGGATAATCAGAAAAAACGTCTCCAGCTCACTGGGGATTATAAGGATTGGAGTTTGGAGCAATGGAAAAATTGCTTTAGGGGGTCAGATCAAGGCTCAGCAACGTTATATGGCAATAAAATGACATCTGATGGCCTTAATGTCCTGAATGATCAAGTTATCTATGGAGTTTTTTTCCCCTGATTATGCAGGCATATTCCAGGACCCAAATTGTGAAAGAGTGGTTCCACTACTGAAAGATCATATCTTTTAAGATATCTATTAGACCTGTAGAACTGTAGACCCAAACATACTCTGTGACAAACATGCAAGTAGTAAGTTACAGCAAAAAGTTAATGAAGTCAGGTTTGAGAAGACAAAACTCACTACTGCACTACCCAAGACTCTAATGACTGTCACTGTGTTTTTCTTTTCAGTTGATATCATCGAAAGTTCCCAAAGCAGAGTACGTCCCCAACATTATTCGCAGAGGTGACCCTTCCATTATCCCGATACTTTATGTAAGTCCACGCAGCATAAAGTTCTAGTCTGTCATGAACATGGAATGACAATATAATCGTGCACAAATGTAGCAAGTTATCATCCAGAGGTGTGGACTTGAGTCACATGACATGGACACAAGTTACTCAAGACCCAATAAGACAATCCAAAACAGTACAATTTTTGTGTTTCTAGTGTTGAATGATCTCTTGTCACTTTATACTTTCATACCTGATTGTACACCTTTTTTTGTTTGTAAAAAAAAAAAAAAAAAAAAAACCTATGCATCTTCTTTAATATATAGTTATTAACATTGTTTTGTACCATGTGCCTATCATCGTTATTTATGTATTACCATGGGAAGAACTTTTTTTTTTGGAAAAGTAAGATCCTACAACAACAATAATTATTAATTTGGTAGAATTCCATTGTTTAATATTTGTATGAAAATTGCATTTGTTAACAGCTCAAAATTTAGGACTTGGAACTAGACTCATGAACCATCCTTTTTTACTTAAGTCTTGATCTGGGACATGTTGGTCTTCACTTAGGACTTGTCATGGAAATTGCCTGTTTTTCTTTGGTCTTGACTTGAGAATTATCTATCTACGCATAGCTCAGTAAATACTAGACGTTTGTCGAGTAGTTCAATCTATGCGGGAACAGTTTTATAACATTTTACTGATGCGTAGTTTAGTGCCTTAACCACCGAGCTCCCCCTGACCGCTAGTTTGAGTCACTAGTCCAGGAAAACAACAAAATATAAAATTCAAAGTACAGTTTTTATTGAATTCATACCACTTTCACGCTATTGTAAAATTATAAACTTCTTAAGTCAAACCATGGTAAATTAGGGTCTTATTTTTTTGGTGTCTGTTAAGTTTTTTTATGTCCAAATTTAAATTCTGCAAACTTAGTTAAGATTTTACATTTACAAGTAAAAACATGTTATGTCTAAAAGACATTTAAAACATCTCAACATTAGAAATCCCTTGACCAGCTGAATGAACTACGATTGGAATACATCCATAAAAAGACGTCTTTTTAACAACATCCAAAAAAAATCTATTTTGAGTTTTGAATTATTTCCAAATATGGTTGTTTATTGATGTTTATTGGACCTTTGTCTTAAAACTGTCTTTCAAACGAATTCTGAAAGCAATCTAGACGTCCTTGGGAGGTTCTGCTTTTTGTTAAAAGACCTCTTACTGTGGATGTCTTTCAATCTACCACATTATACCGTTGGGGTATTCAGTGTTGACGTCTTTTGGACATCTATTAGACATAAAATGTGTCCTTTGCTCTTGACTTGCCATTTGTCTGTCTTTACTTGGGTCTTGATTTTAGGTATGTCTGTCTTGACTAAGTACATAGGTATTGATATTTGAGGCTTTTTTATGAAACAAAGACTTATTCTCACCTCTGTTATCTTATATAGCATGACCTTTTCAAACACATTTGAAACTTTTAAATAAGGTAGCACCAGTATTGTAGAAGTCATTCTTTGTTGTTAATTTGATGTTCTGCGTTTATTAATCACTCAACATCAATATCTTTACATCTAGGATCATGAGCATGCTACATTCGATGATATTTTGGGTAGGTAGCCATGTGTGGTTCATGTCTCTGTATGTGTGGGTGTGTGATATGTCAAACTTGTTTGTTCGTTTTTGTCATTTCTTGTGCTGTTTTCTCTTTTTTTTGGTTGTTTGTTTAAACTGGCATGGCATTATAATCATCAGCCCTGGCTTGCATGTTGCCTGAAATGAAGAATTTGGACTGCAGTATAATAATGATGATGATTCAGAATGATAATGATAAACTGTACCTTGTTCTGAGGACTTGTCTTGGTGTACGGTGGTGCAAAAGCCTTAAATGTCATACTAAATGCTCAAATCTCTAAATCTTGGCCGTACAGTGATGATGATCCCTGTTTTCTGCCTTTGTCCTGTAGAGGAAATTGAGAAAAGACTTACTTCCTATAGGAAAGGATGCAAGATCTGGCGCATGCTCATCTTCTGTCAGGTGAATTTACAACAAATATGGCCACACGGAAAATGCAGTAGTGACACAGTAACTGTTATTTAATAATCCAAGTGTATTACGGTTTGGTACTGTATATGTGTGTATGTAAGTCTTTTTATATATGTTTCCCTATGAGGCTGAATTCTCTTATAAATTAAACTCTATCAGGGTGGACCAGGGCATTTGTATCTGCTGAAGAATAAAGTGGCCACTTTTGCCAAGGTGGAGAAAGAGGAGGACATGAGCCAGTGAGTAAAATCAGTGCTTTGATAGCTCTGTTATTCAGATCCAGTTCTCAAGGTTTTTTTTTTTTTCCTTCCTCACACTTTTTGTATGTCTCCGTGTGTAGGTTTTGGAAAAGACTAAGCAGATTTATGAGTAAAGTAAACCCTGAGCCTAACCTGATCCATGTCATGGGCTGCTATGTACTGGGAAATCCTAACGGAGAAAAGGTAGGCCTTGAACTCGTGTTAGATTGTTGAATCAGTTCAGATCCCAAGGGAAGGGTCCAAGCACATGAAATGACGTTAAGAGAAATGGCATATTGATGCAGATGCAACAAATGGTTTACAATTCCATAAAAAACTATAATAAGATAAGACTAAGGAGAAAATTGTCTGGAAGAATGTTGAATAAAATAATCTTGCTCATTTTAGTTAGTTTGCCAATAAATAGAAAAAATTATAGCAAAGTCCATGATCATAGTTGAGCTCTGGGGTTTCCACATGGCTGATATATTTTTTCTGTAGATTAGTTGTTCAAATGGTTTTATAGTGTCTATGCTACCTTTTTAGTCTAGCTTCTTTTTTAGTTTAGTAGTTCTTTTTTTTTTTTCTTTCAGCCCAAAAACCTAATGTTTTGAGTATACATAAGGGAAACATTTAAGCATATTTATAATGGGAAAATAAGAAAGAGCGAAAATAAGGTTGAGATAGCTGGGTCAATGTAAAAGTCATTGCTAGTTTACTAGTCCTTTTTTCTCTTTCAGCCTAAAAACATAACATTTTACGTAGACATAATGGAAAAATGTAAGCATATTTATGATGGAAAAATATGAAAGAGAAAACGAATTGTCGAGATCTGAGAGTCATTGCTAGACAACTGCTGTATGTTATGTCTTCTCTGTGACTGTTTATAAGCCTAAAGCATATTATTGTGTTTTTAGCCCAGGTTAGCTCATCTCATTCACACAATCTTATAGTTAGTTTAAACCACATTTATGTTTGATTAAGTGATTTTTTAATAATGATGATGATTAAAGAGACACTGATCGACGAGCCAGTAACCAGAATTGGCCGTTTTTTTTTTTTTAGCTTGATCTGCCTTTAAAAGTGATTTTCAGATATAATTATTCAGAATTACCTTCAGATAAAAACAGTTATTGCAAACAAGCAGAAAAGTCTCTACCAACCAGCGATTGTGAGATTGAATCCTGAGTCTAGCATCAGGTTAGCCATGCTCTCACTTTCAAATTAATCAAAGTAGCACAGGAAGTCATCTGTGTCATGTTGGTGATTTTAAAGAATTATCTCACTGCTAAAACAAAAGGCACATTTAAAATCTCAGACCCATATGTATCACATATGATAGTGATCATATGTGATACAGTCACCCGCTCCATGTGCTCAGTAAAGATCATTTGATTGTACTGTAGAATTTAAAATTATTATAATATAATACATTTTATTATTTTATACATGTAATAATTTTTTATATAAATGAAAAATAATTTAATTTATTGGAAAATTGAAATTTATTAGATGATCAAACCTACATATCAGTTCACAGTGACATTTGCTTCCAATAGTCACTTAATTTTACTGTAGAATTTACCATAATTGCTCTTTAAAGTGAGGAATAAATGAATAAAATAATCTAGTCTTATTTTATATATAATCTAGGTGTCATATATAGAAAAATGTGAATCAGCTTTGGAAAGATCAGCGAAGAAAACTGCAATCGGTGAATCTGTGATCATTGTGATTATTGAAAAAGTTATAAAGAACGTTTGCAAAAACTGTTTGTATTAGAAAGCTCTTGTGTGAGGTTAAGAAATCCCACCCTCTGCTATATGGCTAGATAAAAGAAATTGGTTTTGTCTGTTTTTGGTTAGAATTAGCTTAAAGTGAACTGAGGAAAGGCGGCACGAGTTCCATCAGGTATCGAACCATATTGGTTTAAAACATCTACTCAGATGTCAATCATTCCAAATTTGTGAACTGTTTGACTTATTGTGGAAAGCAATGAACATTGCTCGGAAACCATATTTTTTTAAATCAAACCTCGTACTAGCAACACCGAGCTTCTACACAAGGCTTGGCAGATCTGAAGCAGAATGAAAATACATTTAAACAAAGACTCGTCATGATCATGGTCATGATCACTTACCTTTCTCTTGGCACAGTATGTTACACCCGTACAGTGTTTGAGCACTTCAATAATTAGTGCACATCACTTCTGTCAGACTGCCTTCCCAAAGTTACAGGAATGCAGAAAATAAACACAGTATTCCTTTTTTTATTTTTATTTTTTACGAAAATAAAATATGTCTTAAATCTTCCAGAACACTCAGAGTGCTAAACAGTGCCTGTTCTGGACTTTGCTGATTTCTCAGTTTTCACATGAACACAATGGCAGTTCATCACACTTGTCTACCTTCTTGCTATAATCCATTATCTCACCTCAAGTCATGACTCATAGCCCCTGGGGTCTGGTGTAGCAATAAATGGCCATGTTCGTCTCTTCTCTATGTCACTCTCCTTCTCTTTCTCTCACTCCATCTGTCTGTCACTTTGTCTCATTTTGTCTTTGCCACCTGCCTGTCTGTGCCTGTCTGACACTCCGTCCCTTGCTGGTTGCGTAATCCAGAAGCTGAAGTGTCATAGTGCGTTTTCGCAAAAGCACACCCAGATTAAGCGTTGTCCACTCGTATAAAAATAAAAATAAACACAGTGTTTTTTAAAAGACTTCCAGTGATTTTTTTTTTTTTAGCAGGTCGTTTGTTAGCTGGTGAGATTTTAACCCTGGGGCATTTTAGCACTTGTGCTGTAAGGGCCAATAGCCAGGGTGCCAATTAACTTTTCTGCACGTCACTGCACAAGAGGCCTGGCTTTTCTGTGAACTGAGTGTGACTTACTGTATGAATGTGTGAATGTGATCTGTTATTTGAAAGGAAGTGTCGACCTTCGTCGTTAGAACTACAGCATGGGAAGTGAGGTTAATTTCTGTCTTTCTTCTTTGTTACTGTAAGAAGTTAGTGCTTGTGTGGGGGACATTGCTAATGGAAATACGAATGGGAAAATGAAAGATTCTCAAAGATAAGGAAGAAAGAAATATATTTTCAAGCTGGCTTCTAAACATACATGGGTTTCTTTTTCTCACTCTTTTCAAGAGCAAGATTCAATTTCATTTTAATGAGAAATCCAACAGAGAAGTAGTGGTTTATTGAAGATTGTGTTGTCTACATCAACCAAGACAGAAACTGAGGCAAATTGAGACAAACCGAGCCTCCTAGAAGACTTTGAATTAGTAAAAGTTTCCTTTTTTAGGTTTTACTGAAAGAAAGAAAAAACACGGGTCTTTCTAAAACAGTAGGGTTTTTCCTCCAGTTCTTAAAGTAATGCAATAGAATGCCTGCTTTAAAATGTGCACATGTCATTTAAGTGACAGTGACAGGTTATGCAGAAAGATTGTGCTAAATGCTTTAGGAAATCCTTAGCTGGATAGACATTCCCGGATTCGGTCGAGGCTCTAAGCCCCTCATATCCATGCTTGAGTTAAAAGCGCGTGGTAATTGGTGCATTTGAAGCTTCCTTTAACTTGCCCTTCCAGGCAGCCAGTTTATACAAGTGAACAAGATGCTTGTGGCTGAAAAGAACAGGTTGTTATTCGGGCAAAATTAGGCATTTTGTATACAGCTTCGAGAGGACGGGGAGGGAGGGAGAGAGAGAGGTGGGAAGGACTGTTTGAGAGGGAGGCAGGATTAATTGGTGTCTCTGCTTATCTTTTGCCAACAGCTGTTTCAGAAGCTGAAGAACCTGATGAGGCCTTATTCAGTCACCTTTGAGTCACCACTGGAGTTATCTGCACAGGGTGAGGAACACACACACAACACACACACACGCAAAATACTTTTTTCACTTAAGTTTTAAATACTCGTAAATTGCAAATTGCATATCCAACATATTATACAGTATATTTATCATCTATTAGGATTGAGTGATATACAGATATATCAGATACAGATATATATGAAACTACTGTTGTTATCAGGATAAACAGTGCTGATTGATTATGATTATTTATTCCCTAATCAATCATAATTAAAGACCACGTGTAGCACTGCGTGATGTATTTATAACAAAGTTTTACGGTTGTGGTGCTTCCCATGGGGAGGATGTGAAGCATTCAAGTCAGACCGGGAGATTTGATTGTGCAGAATAACAGAACACAGCTGAGTAAAAACTACCTTTATTTCACTATGCTATACTAATCCACTGCTACAATTACAGTATGTACTCATCTCAGCATTTCACCAGTGCTTGGATTCCTCAGTACGCAGAACTTTTTTCTCAGTACACAGGAGCTATGATCGAGCTGCCAGTTTCACAACTGAAACGCTGGCCTCCCAGGAACTCTGTTAATGGCCCAAACATGCGGAAATAGCTTGGAGTGAGGTCAGGATTGTACGGGGATGTGGCAATAACTCCCAGTTGGGTTCCTGTAATGTACAAGTGGTGTTCATGAATAATTGTTAATAATTGAGTTATCTGTTAAATTTCAAGAATCAGCCGTTCCTCTCTCATTTTTTGCTGATTGTTCACAAGAACGACTGCAGTGGGCCTGGAGCTACCTCTGTCGGGATTGTCATTCTCATACAGTCTTCTTTAAAATGTTCATTCAAATATTTGAATGCGCTTTTACACCTTCATTCATCAGAAATTTTAGCACAAATCCCTGTTTGACTTGAATGCCCTTCATGGTTTATACTGTATATTATATAATGCATTATGGAATTAGAGCCAACTAAATTACTTTTTTTTTTTTTTATAATTAAAGTTATAACTTGTTACGAGCAGTTATGAACTCGTCTGATGCAGCTGAAGTTGAGAACCTCAATTCCCTGAGTTTTTTCGGTATTTTCCAGTGTTAAAATCATTTTCTCATTCTCGTACAAATATGCTTTATTTGAAGAATACCATAAGGCTGAAATCCTGGTGCGTAGTGCTTAAGTCATTTGTTTTCCCATCTGTTTTCCTCATCTTGTTTTTCTGCAGACCTAGTAAGAGTGTGGTCATATTTATTCATCAAAGCATTCCACCATATGTATCAGTCCGCTGTCTTGTTTCTCTCTGTCACAGGAAAGGAAATGATTGAATCGTACTTTGACTTCCGCCTCTATCGGTTGTGGAAGACGCGGCAGCACTCGAAGCTCTTGGACTTTGAGGATCTATTGTGAACCAGAGACCCTGAGATTGTGGATGCCAGCAGACAGAACTTTTCTCTCCCCGAACCCACCCCTCTGTGAAACACCACATTCCACCAGCTGTCATTAAAGAGAACCTTGAAAAGGACATCATGCCGCTGGTACCCGAGAGTCCGTTATTATGTATTTCGACTCTTTACTCGAGACCCCGATCCGTTAGTGTGGCAGAAGGGTTCAGGGCTGAAGACGGAGATGAGAGGAGACATGTGCCAGGGATAGCATTTCACATCAGAGTAAGCAAAATGAAATCTCTCCTTAGTGGCAGTGTTGAAGAATTGGGGCTGACTGTTCAGTGTTTTCTATGTCACATATCTACTTCACCAAGGCTATTGAAGAGTATCGTGTTTGAGAAAAAAAAAAGAAGAAGAAAAAAAAGTCTTATGTCTAATGTCAGGCTGTTTTTCGAACTTTTTATTTTTTCGAAAATACAATTGAGACATGAGAAGAAATCATAGTAATATACAGTAAGGATGTGCATCCACCTTGTTAATATATTATGTAGCCATAGTCATGCAAATAACCCAAATGTCAGTGGTCTATCATTTATATAATGATGTTTATTGTTGTGGTCTTTTTAATGATGTCCTTTGAATAACTCAGGTTTTAGCCATTAATGAGTATGTCCATTAAACCTCTGTCCAGATGTGATTGGGAGTCCTTGTTAAGTATCTTGTGTGAAGACTGTATACTCTGCTGACTTTCCTCTGATGAACAATAATCACTAGAGAAGATGCCGGAGAATTCTTCTAGCCAATCTTTAAATACGTTTCCCATATAGTAGTTGGTTTCAGAAATCTCTGTTACAGTGTAGACTAGTTAATTCCATCAGGAATCGATGGTCGAGCTCTTAGCTTAGGCGTTTTGTTAGCAGGAACCATTAGCAGAATTCCGTTTCCACAGGTCAGCGTACTGCAGTGTGGGAAATAGGAGTGCACTAGTGAAGTGTCAGCGATTGTACAGCGTTGCTGCAGTGCTTCATTGGGGCACAAATGCTGAATGCACTAAAATCTATTTTTATGGAATATTTTCAAGCCTGTCGTATATCATGCGATGTCTCATGTCAGCCATCGGAACATATGTCTGCGAGTCAGCAAAGTTTTTCACTTTGGAGGAAGAGGAGAGACAGTTTGTTATTCTATTACGTTCTAGATGTTGTTGTCTGACATTTTCGCTCCCTCCAGAACATATACACAAAGGAAGTCAGGGACTTTACCGGAGGAGTGTGTGATTTTTAGAGCCCTGCATACTGCCTGTAAACAAACACTTTTCCAAGCCTTACTCTTTGACCCTCCACCATGTCTGTGAGATCTGTTATGAAGAAGCTGATTTCTGGGCCATAGCATTGACTTTACACCTTGTAAAGCTGGTTTTACACAGTGTGATTTCTGTGGTCTTTTATTCTCGATTTCTCAATGGGATGAGATGATACCAATAAAACCTTGGCTGGATTCTGTGAAAGTTTGTGTAATTATATGTGTTTTCCACATCAGGTTATATGTAACATTTATTTGTTGCTGTTGAGCACATCGAACAACGGATTCTATAGCAGTGGTGTTTTTCAGTTGCTAGCCCGACGTCCAGCTCTCCTCCTTTTACATCCGGCTTTAGGATCGGGAATGGGGGAGTGATTTTTTTTTTGTTTGGCCATAGGTTTAAGGAAGTTGCACAAAGGCCCCAAAAGTGGCAACCTGGCAGTGACGATGCTCAAACCACTCACCCTTCAATCAGCAACCCAGAGCCTCAACCCCCTGAGCCACCACTCGCTCTATGTAACAATAGACCTGCAATTAAAGATAATTAAAATATTCTACTTATGACATCAATCTGGGCTTGTCTGGAAAATGGGGTTGCATAAACAGAAACTTTATCCTGAGCGTAAGCCTATGCATCATTTTTTTGTCCATTAGCATGTTTCATTCATGTTTCTCCAATGGCGCTACTGTATTTCAAGCTGTCCTTTACCTTTCACATAATCCTATGCCATAAATCAGTTGGCATAATCTATTACAGATCACATTCGGAGATTTTGATATTAAAAAAAAAAAGCTGCAGTTGATGGCAGCGACACTAAACCTGCCACCAATAAACATGTCACACAGGTCATTCTAAGGCTGATCTCAAATCGCGACCAAAGATCCCTTTTACATTGTGTGACTTTTGTCTGGGAAATCATACAGTGTAAAGCCAGCATAAGTTGACACGAATTCAGTGATTTCTGTATCCAAATGGAAAAGACGATGCTACAACATGCTAATGCTAAAAGGCCAAACGGAACGGACAACAGCTAACATGACTACTGTTACCCAAAGCGTGCATTAACTCAAAGTAGACAAGTGTATTTTATAATTGTTGCTGGTCACTTCTGTTATTTCTGGCTGACTGAGAGATTTCAGTTCGATCAGCTAAACAATTCTAGTCCTCCATTCCTAACCTCAGCACTCTGTGAGCCAGCTGGGATACATTAATGAATTGGCCTGATTTCCGGGCAATTTGAGCCATTTTGAAGCCATCTGTGACTTCGGGTTGGTGTCATGAAGGCTCGGCTATGTCACAGTGACATGCTGAGAGAGGTGGGAAATTGAGTGCGCATTCAGCCACTATCATACTGTCAAGAACATTTGGTTGTGTAAATCTTGGAGTGCAGTCTGGAGACCTCAAAATTTAACAGACGTAATAAAGTACTGATTTCTGTAGATCTACATCGGCGTCCAAAAGTCTGAAACCACTCGTGAGGGTGCAGAGAGGTTTTTTTTTTTTTTTAAACCCAATACATTTTTCAATACAAATTATATAAAAAAGAAAATATTTGGTATAATGTGGACTATTAAGAATATTTACACAAAATTCAGAGTTTCTTAGTATATAGCATGTGCCCTGCTTGAGATGACATTTATTCTACAAATTTCTGAAAAACCTAATGGTCCAATTTAAACCAAATACATTTTTTGAACAATATACAGTGGAACTTCGGCAAACGAATTTAATCCGTTCTGGAGGTGAGTTCTTAAGGCGAAATTTCACAATGCATTATTTCCTATAGGAAAGTTGTGAAACGCATTTTCCAATAGGAAATAATGTAAATGCACACGCCAGCCACCCCAAAATTTTACCAATATTGCCAATTTCCAACACTATAATAATATTTTTGCATATAAAAAC